>QZFA01000229.1:0-36980 GCA_003614995.1 Cladosporium phlei | reverse complement strand
GCCCCCCCCCCCCCGCGCGCCGCGCCGCGCGCCGCCCCCGCCCCCCCCGCCCCCGGGGGCGCCGGGGGCCCCCCCCCCGACGGAGGGGCCGACGAAGGCGTAGAGGAGGGTGCCGGTTGGGGTGTAGATTAGGATTTCCATCTTGGGGAGGGGGTTAGTTGGGGTTTTGGGTTGGGCTGAGCGCTTGTTGGTTTGATGGGGGGACTCACCAGCCCGAGAGACCAGATTGACTTGATATAGTCTTTCGGCGTATAGGAGGGGTCGTGGTCTGGTTGTGGACGGGAGGCTTCGATATGTTAATCTGAGTCCGAGGTTTTAGTATCGATATTGTTTTCAGCGGCGGGTGAGTGGTGGATAGACATGGCTGAAGAATACGGACGATTCGTTACGAACGACCGAAGGAAAGAGAGGATCAATTGAAGAGCGTTGCACGATTACACTTACATTTGAAGGCCAACCGCGACCCCAGGTGGATCGAATCTCAACCCTGCATTTTCTCCATGGGCACGCCGATGTTCGTTTCCGGGATTCTCCAATGTGTCGTGGAGCGGTTTCACTGTGCTCAAACCTGGAGGAGTTCTCTTGACGTACCTATGGGGTAATGCTTGAGTTTGGCAAGGCGGACGTATGGGGATCCCCCAGTGGAGAGTGCATCGTAAGCATGGACGAGCTCCACATATGGTTTCAGTGCTTTCCAATAGTAGGGCTCCATAACACAAGGACTTGCATCAAGCATGAGATTGAAACCGCGTGGTTGACGTGCATTCGCCTAGGATGCCCTGATGGTTACACTTGTGGGTGATCCTGGATTCCTGGTACCTGGGTATGTCTCTTAGAGTGCAGAGAATTGTCAAGAGAAGCGTCGGCTACTTCAGTATGCGTAATCCATCCAGGTCAGTCTTCGGCACGTGAGGTGAAGTCAAAGTCGACCTCACCTCTTCCTGCTCGGCTTATCATGTAAGATATATTCCTCAGCGTCCGACACCGCCCGACAGCAGCGATCAAACGCCGATTCCAGCGATGGTGAGACCAGGCGGACCTACGTGAGTCCGTGGGGAAGATCTTGGTTTCCTAACGGTGAAGGAGCTGTCGGGTTACGTACAAATCGGAGTACGGTTGCGCTATTCGGTTGTGTACGGTAAGATTGTGGATTCAAGGCTCGCGAAAAGCGAACTCGAAGTCAAACTCAAACTCAAACTCAAAAACAAAAGACAGCTCCCCCGAACACACGCACCGCCGTCCCCGAGACCAACACGCTCGTCTCCGCTTCCGCCTTTGGTTTCTCAACCATGTTCGTGCAGTAGTATGGTGACTTGTACATCGGAGTTTTTGGAACCCCACTGTCTCCTCACGACGAACCACACGTATAAACGCCGGGCTCGGTGTCTTCCGGGAACCGGGCGCCCTTTCTTCTGCCTCAACGCATCGTAATGCCGGCTAGTAAGCTCCTTTGCCTCTTCAGGATCAACGTCGCTTTCCCGTTCACTAGATGCATCGCTTTCCCATTCGCTGTCGCCAACCCAGTTGCACTCGATCTCATATATTGAAGTTGTCAAGGTCCTGATGTCGGGTCCCGTCGCTAGCTTCAGCCCATCGTCTGATGGCAAAAGCCGCATTTGCAGAAGAAGAGTGACATCTCTCTTTCTCTCCTCAAATCTGGAATACCTCCCGCGGTAGTTGCATTTCTTCTGTGCCGCGACCAAAGCAGCCTTGATCTCGATGGCATTGTACCTTGGACCGTCGTCCAATTCCAGCAAGATCTTCGCCAGCTCGCGGACTCGTAGCTTTCCGGATGCACTCGAGATAGCTTCAAGATCGAATTGGGCTCCTCGGCTCAGAAGAAGAAGGAAAGCGTCGTACGAAGAATCCTGTTCGGGACCATTGAGGAGTGTTAGTAGCGCTGTGCGGAGTACCGGCATGCCGACTGCCCTGCTCAGTGCACACCCGCGACCACCGTACTGAAGGTTAACATCGGCACCATTGTCGATGAGATACGTGATGATTTCACAATTCGCCAGAACCGAGGCAGCGTGGAGAGGAGGGCCATATGTACCTCCAGTTGCGTTTGTATCAGCGCCCGCTGTGACGAGGCAGCGTACATTGTCCATTTTGCCATGCATTGCTGAGGTCGCAAGAGGGTTGTCGTAATCAACATCTGACCCTCTCTGGAGAAGTTGGTGCACGAGTTCTGGCCCTCTGCTAAAGGCCCATTCCATGGGCATACGGTCGCCTTTGTTGTCCTCGGTCATGACATTGGCCCCTCTTTCGATGAGAAGCAGAGCCTTTTCCTCCTTGGAGTCGTTGAGGGAAAATCCGCAAACTGCGACGACGTGAAGGGGAGTGTGCCCGTCGGTATTGCGACACTCGATGTCTGCTCCATAGTCTAGGAGGCGGCCAACGTGTTCGGGAGTGCCCCAGCTGCACGCAAACAGGAGAGCGATGTTCAACCCTTCTTGGGAGCGATACTCCCGTTCTATCTCTGGAAGACATATTAAGCCTGTTGCGGCCACAAAGGATGACACGCTCCATGATTTGATCGTATCTGCGTTCGCTGACCAAGATATGCGAGTGCTGTTCAGGCCATAGTCCACAAACCATTCGTGAAGTTCCATGGCCCTGGTGCCGACTATACTGCAGAAAAGCTTCGGGTCGCCTGCGAGCAAGTGTCCAACCTGACGATGGGCTACCTCAGGATCAGCCGCGTGCAGGTGAACGTCGAATGATTTTGCAGCATAATGCAGGAATACATCTTGTGAAAGTTGGCGTCCGGGTGGATCAATCGGTCCGAACTTCCCCGAAGACATCATAGGCTGACAGAGATGCGCCAAACAGTCTACTGAAAGGTTGGCGTGTGCATCTGTTGTATCGCCCAAGGAGAACCGGAAGACGAGTTCCTGCGGTGATTGTCCATTGCCGGCAAAGTATTCTTGTACCGAATAGTGCGCTGGGCGGACAACGAATCTTTCCCGACTCGCTTCCAAAGGAGGGGCAGATTCAAGCCTCGTTCGCTCCAAGACCACAAGATTCGCACAGGCTCCGAAAATGGTGTCCAGATCGTCCAGATCAGACTCGTTTATGTTCTCGCCTTCGTTGAATGTAGCAAGGGCGTATTGCAGTTCCTTGACATGCAGAGGACGCTGTGCGTAAAGAACCCATCGAAGGCATCTGATACCCAGCGAGCGATCATATTCAGGCTTTTCCGCAATCTGTTGGACGATTCTGGCGTAAGTGTCATGTAATCCTTTCGGCAGTCTGGTCAGCGCTTGGCGTACAACGCTGTCTTTGCGAGCACCGCTGACTCTACAAAGGTTCTGTAACTGTAGATGTACCCAGAGGAACCTATCAAACAGTTAGTATCGGTCTGTGGTATGCCCCTAAGCACCGGTGCATTTCCTTACATCCCGTCCGCCTTCTCGGTCAAAGTACGGACAACTTCTTCAGCCAAAGCATCTGACTTGATGTATAAACGTATGCCATTCCTGCCAAGCCGCAGGTCGCGGACTTCATCTGTGACGAATTTTTCGACGTCTGGCGCCATGAAAGATGCATCGGCTTTGAGTGTTGGTGTGCCGGCATCTTCCATAAATCTGGTGATATCCGTCTCCGGTCGACTGGTCACAAAGACTTTCACGAGCGGCAATGACAGCAGCATCTCCCGGAAGACGCTGATTATCTCGGGGCGATTGTCTTCTATGCATTCGTCCAGGGCGTCCAACACAACGAAGAGCTCGCGGTACTTTCCTGCGACGGCTTTGAGGTCTTCGACACTACCCACAGGAAGCGCCTTCCGTTTTGCTTCGAGCAGATGTTCCGGAGAGAGCTTGAGAATCCGGCATAGTTGTTTTAACATTGCGCGAACAACATGGTTTCGGTTCTGCAATGCTGCGATCTGATGGTCGTAGTACACAAATACGATCCCAACGTCTTCGTCCAACGCTTTCTCAGAGGTGATATGTTCCAGAACATTAGCCGCGAGAAACGACTTGCCGGTACCGGGACCACCGTGACACCATAGAACAGAAGAATGCGTGGACTGGATCCAGCGCTGAAATTTGGTATGCTGAACCAACAAATTTCCGGTCCCTGGATGTTTCTTGGAATACCTCTCTTCATGTTTTTCCTCATAGGGGAAGTCTGATAGCCAGTTCAGCAGGTCTTCTTTTGCTTGCAACCGTTGTTGAGCAAGGACTTCTAGAGTTGCTGACACCGCCATCGCCGATGAAGATAGTTGTAGGACCTGGAGATGGTGTCGTAGGTCGTCTTCGATGGAGCCAAATTCCGTCTCGAACGGCATCCATTGCACTCGCCAGAAGACACGAAAGGCAGTCATCTTCCTGGTACAGCCCTGTTCATCAACAAAAACCGCGTGAGCTTTCTGACAAAAGACCAGAAAATCTCCGTACACCGCCGACAGTGAGTCGACCAACGCCTTTTGGTCTTGCGGTATCTTTGCGTACTCCGCCAGCGGTGCAAGGTAATCACCGAGCCGACAGATCATGCTTGTCAGCTTGCCGAAAAAGCCCAGGAAGTTGAGAGCGGTGTCCAGAACAGCACGCAGGGCACCCACAGCGATCGTAGCCTCGGGGCTGGCGGAGACGGTAGGCGACACAACCTTCAAGAACTTGTCGAGGATGCCGAAGACACTTCCCAGCTTGTCTGCGTATTGGCGAAATCTGGAGTTCTCTTCGTGGTCCTGATCGTAAGAGGCTATCCTCTGCAATATATCGGTTTCTGGGATGGCATGATATGCTTGCACGCACGAAAGCCTTTCATGCTCGCCGAGTTTCGCCGCATGTTTCTCGATTGCCCTGTGTAAGGCGTTGTTCTTGGGTGCAGGGGGGATCGGCTTCTCGGACTCTGTCACTCCTGTATCTTGACTGATTGTAATAGCTTTGTTGACTGGGCGGACTTCCGGTGAAGATTTAGTGGCGATAATTTGTTCCACCAGTGGCGTGCCGCCGGTCTTGTGTGAAGACGATGTCGCAGACGCCTTTCCAGAGGTCAAGCCATGAGATGACTCAGTGGCGAGCTGGTTGTCGCCGTCCGAGGGCTCAGTCGATACCGGCGTTGGTGAAGCGCCAGCGATAGCCTGCGGTTCTGATTTGTAGCGCGAGCGTAGTTTCTCGAAGTGTCTCCTCATAGTAATTGCATGTTGCCTTGCCTATAATCGGGGAAAATGTTGAAAGAATGAGGATACCTGTTTCCAGTCGGGATCTGGTACTCTGGTCGGCACGACAAGACGACATGAGGGCTACATGGAGGATGCAAGCTAGCGAGGCTGAAGCTTAGTCTTGCATAAGTTAGCTCGCTTAGGTACTATATATACATTAGGAGGCACGGATCACTACCACGCCTTTTCCGGCGTCTTTTCCGCTTACATTACGTTCAGCCTCAAATCTACAACTATACCACAGTCGAGTTCCTTTGCAAATCCAAAATGACCCTCTTGTACCTCGTCAAGGGAGTGTTGGCGGAAGTCCTGACGGCAAGGATGATGTGATAGTTTTGACAGCTTCCATCGTCCGCCAAACATGCCAAGTTAACCTCCGGCATCTTGACCTGTGCATGGTCACAGTTCTCACTAACACAGGTGATGTTGAGCTGTGGGACGTGACGCTGGACTATCCAATCTGGGTTTGTCGCAAGAGTGATCTCGCGATAATGGAACCACTGGAACTCCAAGGTAGACGAAGAATTTGTATCGACATCGGTACTCTTCGAAGCGTCGAGAGATATTGTCGCTCCGGGATAGGTCGACAGTGTCAATGGATCGTATCCGCTACTCTCGTTGACGACAACTTTTGGCGGGTGGGCAGCCGCTGAGTAGTTCGATGTTAGAGACCAGCCGATCCGGGCGGTCATCTCACCCTGGTAAGCCTCACGCCAGCGCCAGATCGTGGCGTAGTTCGAGACGAAAGTCTGATTGTTTTTGCCGACAACAAAGTCAACAACGTCGGAGTAGACTTGCGAGGCGCCGGAAAGATCTGCAGCCGTGTATCTGCCGCCCCAACCGCCATATTCAGGGTGTTCGGGCACATTGAGTCCGTTCCGCATATTGTACAGTAAAGAAGGACTATCGCCCTCAATGATGTAGGCCGGGTCGAGGTAGTGTTCTCCAAGGGGGCCGCGCTGGAAACTCTTCTTGATGTAGTCTGTCGACACGAGAGACGTGTCTGGGCCGCCGGCATCGAAGTAGTAGTACTCCTCTCCAGACATGCCCACCCAGGTAGCTCGTCCGTACATGTTGAAGCCGTGGATGGAGACGATGTATTTCAACGCGGGAAACTCGCGTCTCATCCACGGGCCTGCATCATCCTGATCAGAGATACCATAAGCTCGCAGCTTTGAAACAAAGGCATCGAGCGCCTTGGTCGGCCGGGTGGCTCGAACGTGATGAAGCGCTTCCGCCAGAACCACCGCCCCGCCCCACATTTGAACGTAGAGTGGTTCGGATGAGTTGTCGACTGCCTGGACTAGAAGCTCAGCGCCGGTTGACATATTGCGTTGCAGAGCAGCAATGCCATAAAATTCGTGCGAGGCGGCTACTCGGCTTCGGAGGTAGTCCGCAGAAGGAAATCCATGCTCGGAGTGGACGTTCAGATTGCCCACAACGTCGGCGTATCCATCGATGACATCGAGAATGTGATCCGGGTATCTCGTGTCGTTGAGCCACTAAGATGTAGTGGCCACCAGGCCCTCCACGTTGTACAGATCGGCGTGTGCGAGTAGCCTCACCAAAGACTCCTGATCATCGGGCTCGTTGGATATGTCGGTGAGCACGAATATCCGCGACATGTCGTCTGATGCCGCCACGCATGTTGCGGAAAAGAACAAGAAGGCTAATGCCTGGAAGAGTAAGTTGGGGACCACCATGGCTTAGTTGGCGTACGGGGGAATGAGAAATGATGTAGGGGGTTCCTCGATGCTGTATATACGTTACCATTTTAGCCATGACGACTGGAGGTAAGTAGTGCTGTAATGCAAGATCAATGCAACTGCCGTGAGTTCCCCGATTGATGATGTACCGATCCCCGCACGACATGGCATATAACGCATTGAAGATGTAACCCCGGTAAGTGAGAAAGAGGAGTGAAATTGGAGAGCACGACTCGAATGAACATGATGTTCAAAAGCCGACACAACGTCATCCTCTTGGCATCGGTGGTCGGTGGTCTGTTCATTTCAAGGGTTTCTCCGCCTTTTCCCCAGCCTCCGACAATACAACATCTTCAAGCCTTCGTTGATGTACCGTTCTTGACTTTCTCATCTGGCCTCTAGGGAACCACATCTTCTGCTGCTCAAAGTCGACGGAATTGAGCTTAGATTGCGGAGCAGCGAGCAAGCTCGGTGTGCCTTCTGAGGTATGACTGGCCAATCGAAGAAACATCGCGGTATTCCCCGACTCAAACCCCGAAAGCACCCCGCCGTTGTTAGTGAGAGGTGGAGGAGTGGAGTCTCAGACGAACAGAGATGGAATGTAGAGGCTCCTACTACCATTATCGGAGTGCAACATCTAGGGCAAGTATCCAGGTTTGTTGGGGCATTCGCCATCTTCTGAAGTCGCATCACTGCTCCACCTGGTACATATCTTCATTAAATGTTGCTATCTAGCCGGGGTAAAAGACGACGTTTCTTTGGAACCTCAATTCATCTCTGAGGAATGCAGACCTACGAAAAGCTGCCCACCATGCCCGTCTCTTCGATCAAGCTAGCATCTGGCCATGACATGCCTCTTGTAGGCTTCGGTCTTTGGAAGGTACCAGCTGACCAAGCCGCAGATACAGTCTACAACGTGAGTCCACTGTCCGAGGAATAGAACATGGTCTGAGATGTCCCAAACTGACCGTACGAAGGCCATTAAAGTAGGCTACTGTCTCTTCGACGGTGCTTACGACTACCAGAACGAGAAAGAAGCAGGACAAGGCATCAAGCGTGCCATCGACGAAGGACTCGTCAAACGTGAGGACATCTTTATCGTTACCAAGCTCTGGAATAACTACCACCGCAAAGAGCATGCTCTGGCGCAAGCCAAGAGTCAGAATGAAGCATGGGGCCTTGGTTACATCGATCTCTACCTGATCCATTTCCCGATCGCCCTCAAATACGTCTCGCCCGAGAAGATCCGCTACCCGGTACGCTTGTCTAGCCATGTCCCGACGTCGAGCATACTAAGAGACTAACTGCGACGCAGGCCTGGTGGCAAGACGCCGAACACACATCCGTCGAGCTCGAGAACGTCCCTCTCCGCGAAACATGGGAAGCCCTCGAAAAAACCGTTGACAGCGGCATCGCCAAATCGATCGGAATCTCCAACGCCCAAGCACAAACCCTCTACGACCTGCAGACGTACGCCCGCCACCCTGTATCCTCCCTGCAAATCGAGCACCATCCTTACCTAGTCCAGCCGACTCTCATCACCCTGGCTCAGAATTTGAACATCGCAGTGACAGCCTACTCCTCCTTCGGACCTCAGTCCTTCAAAGAACTGCCTCCCGCTTTCAGTAAGAGGACAAACGACATCGCGTTGCTCTGGGATGTTGACGTGGCTCAGAAGGCCGCTGAGAGGGTTGGCAAGACGCCGGCTCAGGTTTTGCTGCGCTGGGCAACGCAGCGTGGTATTGCGGTAATTCCGAAGTCGAACAATAAGGATCGTCTTGCTCAGAATTTGGAAGTCATTGATTTAGATCTGCAAGACGATGAGATTGAGGCGATCAGTGGGCTTGACAGGGGGCTGAGGTTCAACGATCCTGGGTTCTACTTGGAGACGCCTATTCCATTGTTTGCTCAGATGGATATAATACACAAGCGACTGTAAGCAAGTTACTAACTCGGCACTGTTCAGTAGACACACTTCGATGTAGTAGCAGAACACCACTCCGTCACCGATGCTCGGAAGTCTTACACCCCCGAATCGTCCTGCACCAAACCCGACGCGCTCACATACGAATCCCAAGCATCGCACGTAGTCTCCAGCTGTGTCGCATCATAGAAGCCTTGCATCTCATCTCTACGTTCGAGGAATTGCAGATCGAAACCTGAGAGGCAAAAAGTTAGCAAACATCCCCAAACGATCCTCGAATCAAAGCCTGTTGTCTCACCTTCGCTCGTATGCCATGCGATATGGCAATGTGCCCTGTGGAAGAAGAGTGTTAGTATTGATAACGGGAAAGGGAAGCAGAGTGTCAGCTACTTACAACCAAGCACCAGGATTGTCAGCCTTCAGCGCGATGACGAGGTAGCCCGAGCCCGGAAGCATGGCGACATCTCTTCGCGGAGGATTACTGGTGTTGAGAGTTGGGGCCGCTGAGGCGTAGGTTCCATCGCCTGAGGCTAGAACCCAGAAGTCTGGTGACGTTCGTTAGTACTGCTGGCATCTTTCTCGGGTGCTTGGAAACCTGTTTGTCTAAGATTGCTGCGAGAACTTACCATGACCCTGAGAAATTGTTAGTGGTATGCTTGAATTACACGGTCGAGAGAGGGATTAACTTACATGAATGTGAATCGGATGCGGCACCGCAAGTGTCGTCTCAACGATCAAATAGTAAATTTCATCCGCAGTCGACAGTTCAATCACCGCCGCACTATCCGCGAAGCTCGTGGAATTGTTGAGAACCTGCTGAGCAGTAGGATCGGCCCAATCGACCAAAAAAGTCGTACCGCCAACATACCACTTGAACAAATTGTCCGAGTTCGTGGAGACGGTGACAGCGAGATCGTCTGTACTGTCCGCGGAGGAACCCGGGCTCATGGATAGGTATGGGACGATGTCATCGGAGGACTCGCCGGCACAGTTGCGCTCGTCGTAAGTGGGAGAGCTCGTCTCGGGAGTGCCGGTGCTGGACCCGTAGTGGAGGATGCCTCTGATACCGTTGGAATTGTCGTTTTCGGAACAGAAGGAATCGGGGATGGCTCTGATCCAGAAGTCGTCTGCGACGGAGCTCATGTTTGCTGTTACGATGATGTCGTAGCGTTGGCCCATGCCGATGCTCAAGACATCGGTATAGTAGGGTACAATAGGGACAAAATCGGAGGCGATGACCTGCATCGTGTGGTTGTCGATCATGAAGTCAAAATGAGTGTCGGCGGCACCATTGACGAGGCGCATGCGGTAGCTGCTGTCTTCTTCCATTGAAACCTCAAAGTATGATCCTCCGTCTTCCCACACGTTGGTTCCGTTGATGAGACCTGTATCGAGGGTGGGCGGGCCTTGCGTTTCGGCGTAGCTGTACAGCTCATCGACAGTCTGGTGATCCCAATCATTGAGAAGGACGATTCCAAGGTCCTCGTCGTAGTTTGCGGTTGCAGGACCGTGGATCACAATGCCGCCGAGCACGCCCTCCCACGCCTGCAGCGAGAAGTGAGAATGGTACCAAGATGATCCGTACTGAGTCGCCCTCCAATTATAGGTGAGCGATTCACCGGGCGCGACAGGACATTGTGTGATAGAAGCGACGCCGTCCATGTGGTTGGTCCAATTCTGTCGAATGCCATGGAAGTGGAGACTGGTTCCATTGTTGGTCAAGCTGTTGACTAGGTGAACCTTGACAGTATCTCCCCAGTTGGCCTCGATAGTTGGACCTGGGAAACTCCCGTTGACTGTGAGGGCGTTGCGGGAGACACCGTCGGGAGCAGTCGTGACGTTCTGCAGCTCGAACCAATATTCCACGACGACACCTGTGTCTGGGACTTCGTCGTAGTAATTGGTGTCTGTGTCGTAATCGCACCAAACGCTTCGATCACTCGCCGAGCTGCCAGAACAAGCAGAAGTGGCACGGGTGACCAGGTCGGGAGGTTGTTGTCCAGTGAGCGTCGCGGCTTGAGAGAAGGCACCGGAGAAAACTCCAAGCCACAATATAAATCCGTGGGTCCGCATCGTGGAGTTAAACGTAACAAGATGCTACGACGAAAGAAGGATTGCTGAAACGATCGGAGAAGTCGAATGGATGTCTGTACTATCGCTTCAGCATCAGGATCCACGTCGATTATTTGTACACATCTGATGCTTCATCGCCACGTCCCGATTGATACAATGCATCGAGTCTCTCAACGAGATGAAATCGAGTCAGGCCGCGTGGCAAATTATTGGAGGAAGCGGGCCGGTGATGATGCCAGAGGGGGGCTCATCTTTCTGCGTTTGCATGCGACGCTCTGAGGGTCAGTTGTGGATTGATCCGAGTAGCACAGCGATAGACTGCGACGCGTCGGACACAATGCCGACTCACGTGTATGATCTTACGCTTTGTCTTCGTCGAAATTGTCGCCGTATCGCGATAATCTTTGACCTAGCAGATCAGTGAACGTACCAAGTCTATCCACAGTGACCCACCTCAGCATATCATGATGCAATTCATAAAAGCAGTTCCAGACTAGTATCCAGAAAGCCAAGAGACCAGAAATACTTACCATCCAAAGTAGCAACACATGTGGATCATGCTAAACATTAACTCCAGCAGTCGCGAACGATAGATAGGGCAAGCCGGACACCTCAGCCGATCCCGACTTGGCGGTCCGGTTATGGTTGAACGCTCTTGCGTAGTGGAAGTCTACAGGGTATATCAGGTGAGTGCCGTGTCACCCTGGGAGAAATCCGTAGTCTGGAAAGGCGAAGACGCGAGGCCACGTCACCGAGTCACCAAGTCACCGCGGAGTCACTTTGGGTACCGGGGGTGTACGTCGAATGATGCTGCAATGAGTGGTGACGAGAATGTGCTTCCATGGGGTCTTAAGAAGACGTTGACTGAAAAAATCCTTGTAGTAGACAATGAGTGTGTTGAAAGCAGAAGTGAAGTCAATTGCGAGCTCGCGTAAGTCTCGTCCAAGCGAAAGCCGTTGTTGATCAAGAGTGGGGCCAAGCGACAAAGCTTGACTGCGCCTTGTCCCTTCCAAGCTTCTCTTCTCTCCGTCCGAGTTATCTACCCAACTAGTCAGTTCCAAGTACCAACCAAGCACCGATAGCCACGCAAGCGTCCATTGGTAGTTTGGTACTCAATGACTACTTCTCGTCGTCGAAACCCAGTCGTAAGACGCATGCATACGCACGCCTCCACGTCCAGCTGAGCCCTAAAGCGGTCTCGGCCTTGGAATCCAAAACGATAGCTCTTCAACAAACTGCGTGTGCGAATCTGGCAATGTGACGACAGGTATATGATATGATCATTCCCATATCGCTCAACAATTCTCCAAATCTCAATTCCGCCTCAGAGCTCCAACTGCATCGATACAATGATGCCCCCAATTGCATTCGCGCTCTACGCCTTCGCGGCCTGCCTCGCTCTCACCGAGGCCGCCGAGTCGCCAGTGGGTTCGCTTTATGCCTATGGCAAAAACATGAGTGGTCTGCCGTTGTTCTATGGCGATGGTCAGTACTTCCATCAGACATCCAGCTCTAAGCCCGCCCCAACCAGTGCTGACATAACGACAGGAATGGCTTACCTGGGCAACGGCCACCCAAAAGACATATCGACAGCATCCAACGTGACCTGTTCGTCCCCACCCTTCCTCGCTCCCTGAACGATCTCGACACTAACACAGCACGCAGTCCACATCGACGACACGGCCAAGACACTGATCTCCACCCCCAACAACACCGATCTAGCGTCCAACTGGACCAACCCTCTGCTGTACATCAACACGCAGACGGGTCATTTCGACCAGTCTGGCTTCGTGTCCGATTCCAACACGAGTTACACCACGGCTGGCTTCGTTTTTTGGGGCAGAATTCTGCTTTTCACAGGCGAGAGTGCTGACGGGAGCGCCGGGAGGTCTTTCTGGGCGGAGCCGCACGGGGAAGCAGGTTTCTGGCGTTTGCTGTGGAACTCGGACAATGCTGCTTCGGACAGTGCTGTGCCAATTGTGTTGAAGAGGCAGCCGCCGCCTGCGATTGGTGGTAAGTCGGATGAGTGATTGGGGCGGCGGGGGATGGTAGGAGTGTTGTTGGACGTCCGAGTCAGCGAGTGGAGGGTCGGGGAAAGAGGATCTGGATTTGCGTCGCGTCGAGGTCAACGCTGCCTGTTGGTTTCCAGACATTTCTCAACTCGTGAGGCATTTTCACCCGCTTGGTATTCACTGTGCGCCGGCCCTGCCGCTCGTCGTTGTACACGACATGCTAATTGCGAGCATGGCGTTGTGCGATGCCGGGGCCAGAGAATGAACAATCGAGGGGCGGTGTTTTTGGACTGCGTCGCGTTGCCGCCAACGCCCTTCGTAAATTTCCAGATAGATCCCGAAGCTTCCTCAGCCGCTCAAATTCCTCAAGGCGGAAGCGTACAAGTCCTCATCCATCGTCCGCCGTCTCTGCTTCTCATCATTAGTCACGCTAGGCGTAAGCATGCTACCAGTCCTAAGCGCAACCGGACGAGCTTGCTCCAGCACCACATCCCCAGCAGATCCAGAGACCCGCTCCACGTACGCCACATCATACTTCTCTAAACCCGTCTGCCCATTCCGCGGAGGACTTTGCGAGAACAGCGAGTCCCGCATAGGCACCGGTTTAGTGCGATCCGAGTTCTCTGAAGTAGAGCCGAGTCCTGCGGTTCCGTTGTAATCCTCGAAAGCGCCTGTGAAATTCGCCCTGCCGTTCCCACCATCCTTAGCAGTCAACGCAACAAGCTTGCTCAAAATCGCAAACTCCATCTTCAGCTTGATGCTGTAAACAACCTCCTTCAGCGCCTGCTGAAAGACATGCCGATCCTGATACTCGATAACAAGCACAGCAACGTCCATGAAAACAATAAAAACATTAATACTGAACAGCTGCCACATAATCCGCGAAGTCCTCCTCTTCCCCATTTGCCCCCCACCACCCACCACCAACGCATCAGAATCACCACTCGAAGCAGTAGTAGCGCGAATAATCTCCATCGTCTTCCAAACATACAGACCCGAAAGGATAAATTCCTGCAGCGTAAAACCAGTCATCTGGATCTTCTCAATATACTTGTAGGCTTCGGCGAAACCGGAGTTCCGGGGGCCGTAGTAGGCTCCGAAGAGGACGACGATGGTTGAGACGTGGAAGACGGTGCCGTTGATGATTATCATCCATTTGACGCTTTGGAGCAGGCGGTGGCTGGCTTGGCCGAGGACGACGTGCAGGCGCGAGTAGAGGACGAGGCTTTGGCCGGTTACGAGCATGGGCCAGCCGACGCAGGTTATGATTAGGCCGGCGACTGGAGATGTTAGTGATTCGTGAGCTGATGGGGGCTGGGGAGGCAGTGTGCCGCGATGCTTACCTGAGTTGGTGAATGTGAAGTACATGATCATCAGTCCGACGGTATACGGCAGGAGTCCAAAGGAGGCGATGACCAGCGACCAGAAGTAGAGGCCCTGGAAGCGGCGGAAAGTCGTGAAGACGAGGAGCAGTAGTTCGAGTCCATTGTAAATCGACAGCGCGCAGCAGATTGTGACGAAGACGGAAGAGACGTCGAAGTTGCCTGAGAAGAAAGTCGTGGTGTCGTGTAAGTCGGCGAAAGAGACCTCGAGGCCCATGGCGGCAGCGGTGGAGCAAGTTAGTGCTGACCGTTCACATGGTACAGTTCCTGGGTAGCTTCAAGGTACGACCGAGATGTCGCTTGTAGTCGAGAGATTTGGTGCCGCTGTAGGTGTACGCCGGAAGGAGCATTCCTGGAGCTGCAAGGAACACGACATCTCTGCTGTTGTCTCTGCTCTTGGAAAAAGACCTCACATGATCTGCCACTCGAACAGCCAGGCGAGGTGGTGCGCAGGTGTCGGGTGCCCACTTTACTCCGCAGGCGTGGCGTCTGGTTGGTCTAGGGCAAGTGCCGCACTTCGTGTTGGGACTTCTTCTGTATTTTAACCGCAAAGGGAGCCTCGGCACAAAAGCAAAGTGGTATTTTCATCGTTTTTGTTCTTGGAAACTCCCTTCAGGAGGATCCACATGTGCTTGGGAAACTGTGTATAGAGTGATGTGGCAGTCATTAGCAGCGTTAGTGTTGTGAAAAGCAGTCCAAGTATAAGGTTTCAAACAAGGCGTCCATTCCCTAGGTAGACTTCGGAATGGTCGGATAAGTCCAGTACTGAAGCGAACGAATGGGCTGGATGGGATTATTGATTTTGTTCCCGAGAAAAGCCATGGTTTGTTTTGATACCTACTACTATGTGTACACGTATTCGAGTTCGTTTCACATGATTTTGAACAACCCATGGATCGAACCACCAATCCAAACCGGTGACGCAATCACCTGCAGCAGCCCAAAACAGATGGAAGGATTCAAGCAAGGGTCCAAACCGGTTTGTGTGAGGCACACACAGCGCAGCACAGGGCTGGGCTGGGCTGAGGCTGAGGAAAGGGAAGAGTATAAGAGTATCATAATCTCAGCCACAGTAGCTGGCCGCCTCTGGCATCTGTATCTATCTCCATTTCGAATCATCGCAACATCTCTCTGCTAGATCCACATATCGGAGCTGCGATCGCAAGACTCTCACAACAACCATGTCGTCCTCCACAGTCTCGAAGAAATCGGCCCAGGATGCCGCTCCCACACGCTCAGGCATGGTTGATAGTCGAGAACATACCACCAAAGCAAGCGCAAGCGTACGCATTTTCTCTTTTCTCGTCACTAAATCAAGTTCTTGCAGGGTACTGATCGGAGCTTGCAAACGTATAGGCAGGTTTGAACCTCAACCTGTTCGCAGCTCTCTCTGGCGTCTTCTCCGGAAGCTCCAAGAAGGAGACCGCAGCAGATGGTAGCTCTGTGGAGCACAGAGACGACAAAGCTGCCATGAAGGGTAAGTGTTCGTCCAAATCCCGATATGCGTGCTTGACGTTGATGTCGTTATTGCAGGCGCCGGTGCAGGGAACTTCGGCGCGATGGGCACTGCGGACCTCGAAGAAAGCAAGAAGTCGCACCAGGGAGAGATCCGCGATAAATGAGCTGGGAATTTTTTCCCAAGCTTTGGTTTAATTTTCCTGGCGTCCGAGTGGGTATGATGTCGTAGTAAGGCGTGTTTTTGCGTAACGAATGAACGATTTCGTCCAGTCTCACAGCAGTCTCAAGTCTCATCGTCCTTGTTGTCACTGCCGTCGAAATCCACAGCGCGCAACGCTTCCCACGCAGCGCGCTGTCTCTGCTTCTCAAGACCGCCCGCGTCCTCATCCTCAGCCTTTTTCGCGTGTCCGCCTGACTCCAGTTGAACCTGCGATCCCGCCTCGCTCAACTCCTTGAAAGCACCCTCCATCTTCTCCCCCGCCTCCCCAATCCCTCTGATCTCCCCCCTCAACCTCTCAATCCTCTCCTCCATCATGAGAATAAGCGTCTCCCTAGCCTGATGAGGCCTGTACTGGTTGATCAGATCGTGCATGTTAGTGACAATCGTCTTCAGATCCATGACCGTCTCCTCATATTGCGTCGCGTCTTCGCTCAGAATACCGGTGAGAGAGAGGAAGGTCGTCAGAAGTGAGCGCGCCAGGCTGATGAGGTAGGGTTGTGGGGCCAGCTTTACGGCTGGATCTGAAGGGAAGAGAACTTCGATGCCGGCGTCTTCGAGCGAGGGATCGGGAGCGTGGAGGTCGTGTTGTGCGCCGAACGTGCGCCATTTGCCGTCGGTTGGGAGTTGAGGTGGGATGAGGTAGCGGAGGTTTTGGGGGAGCGTCTGGGGGTCGATCTGTTTCGACGAGTCTGTGTTTGCTTGTTCGCCGTCCTCGGTGTTCTCGACGGCGGTCTTTTGTTTGCGAATTTGTTTTAGTTGTGCGATGTTGGCTTTTGTGAAGTGTTGGTAGAATGGCGGAGGGATTGGAAAGGCGGCCTTGGTGAAGGGTTTGTCGGCCATGATTTAGGACGTTCTTCTAGTACGACGAATATTAATCAGTCCGAGCCCGCGCTCTCTTGCAAACGTTGTAAACGAATGTTTGTTGTTGGAGAGTGGGTGGAAGAAGCACAAAGTCGATCGGGGACTTCAATGTTCAAGCGCCGGCTGCGGCTCTGCAAGCCTTAAGATTCCGGGGTCACTAGCGCCCTCCACCGTCATCACCAAGTCCTCCCTTTAAAGCGCGTTCCATTCACTTACATGTCAAGAACTGTCATGTGACTGCGCCTTTCTCGACATCACTCGGTTCTTGACATACGAAATCGACCATGCCCGGCTCCGAGAGCCACCACGACAACCGCAGAATGCGTTCTGCCTCGCCAACCCAGTCGGGCCTCTGGGAGACCGCCCAGCGCTTCTACTCCAAGAGCTACGCAGGGGACTACATCGGCCTGGTCATGCTTCTCTTGGTCCTCACCTTTTTCGAGTTCTCCGGGGAGCCATTCCATCAGATGTTCACCATCGATGATCCTCGGATCCAACACCCGCACGCAGAGGTTGAGAGAGTGCCAGTCCGTAAGTTTCGATAGGGCCTCATATCCGTCTCAACTCAATCCCTCTAGGCAGAACACTAACACCCCCCTCCCAGCACTCCTCTTCATCTACGCCCTGGGCATCCCCGCCTTGATCCTCCTCCTCACAACCCTCCTCCTCCCCACCCGCTCCGCCCACAAAACGCACATAGTCCTGCTCGGCCTCGTCCTAACCCTCCTCACAACCTCCTTCCTGACCGACATCTTCAAAAACGCCATAGGTCGTCCACGCCCCGACCTGATCAGCCGGTGTAAACCAGCCCCGTCAACGCCGCACAACACCCTCGTAACAATAGACGTCTGCACCGAGAAGGGCAACACCCACCTCCTCCAAGACGGCTGGCGCTCCTACCCCAGCGGCCACAGCAGTTTCGCTTTCGCAGGCCTCGGCTGGCTGAGTCTCTTCCTCGCCGCGCAGACACATTGCTTGAGGCCTAGGGCGTCGCATTTGACTGTTCTGGTGTGTCTGGCGCCGCTGGTCGGCGCGGCTTTGATTGCGATTAGCAGGTTGGAGGATTACAGGCACGATGTCTTTGATGTAGTCAGCGGGAGTGTGTTGGGGGCTTTTGTGGCTGTTATTAATTGGTGGAGGTACTTCCCTAGCCTGTGGGCGGCGGATTGCGCGGAGCCGTTTGAGCCGCTGGAGGTTGTTTCTAAGAGGGATGGGGAGGGTTTCAAGAGGGTGCGGGATGAGGAGGAAGGTGGGTATGGGGCTATGGAGGCTGGGAGGTTCGGTATTGGGGGAGAGGAGGGGGAGGGGTATAGGAGAGGGTCGAGGTAGGTTGTCTGTTTGTATGTAGGATCTGCGATGTTGTACGATGTTTTGGTATATCTGACTTGGCTAGACGTATCTGTTGGTCTTTAGTGGATGTGTCCTCTTCAGGAGCGGTTCTGTGCTTCCCGTCCTGTCTCAGTCTGATCTTGCGCTCTATTCTCCATCCAATCGACATGGCCATTTCCGTCAAACGACACATTTAGGCCAATCTAACCAACAAGTCAACCAAGATCAACGAACCGACCAGTCCAACCCTCCAAAGTAAGCCAGACACAATCGATTTTCTAGATTAACCAATGACCCCCCCGAATGCAACGCCCAGCTCAATCAACCTTCGTGACAAACCGCGTCCCACTCCGCATCCTAGGAGCCCCATCAGTCTGGGCACAGAACGAAACAATCGCTCTGAAAACCACCACCACTTCCTGCTTCTTCCCATCTGTCGATCTCTCCCCATCACCACCCTTTAGCAGCTCCCAGTCTCTCAACAAGAAATTCGCAGCCTCGGCCATGAAACCCAGCGTAATACCCGCGTCACAAGCGAGTTTCGAACAAGCGAGGTTCTTGGGTTCGTTGGATTCTGAGATGTCTTTGACTGGGGATGTTGGGCACTCCTCGCCACCCACAGCAACAACAGAAGCTTGCACCCCGACCAGAGGCGGCTGTGTTAGGAGGAGTTCTGCAGTTTGCTGCGGCGAGAGGAGGTGGGAAGAGGAAGATGCACAACCATCATCATCACCACCACCATCCACAAACTCATCCGGCAGCTGAATTCTCTTCGCCTTGCACGAACGGAGAGGGCGCCGGTAAATCTTCCTAGAAATCGAGCGCGCTGCTGCAGGCGTCATCGTCGCCTCCACCCACTGGCCCAAATGCACCTCTTCGCCCCGCACGATCTGCAAGCCTGGTATGGTGGTGCAAGGGAGGAGGAGGAAGTCTGTTGACGGGCGTTGCCATTGGGGTTCGAGGAAGAGGTGCAGGCGTAGGGAGGGGGAGGTGGTGGTTATGAGGGCGTGCCAGGTTTTGGAGACGTGGCGGAGGGGGAGGATGGAGGTTGTTGGGAGGTGGGAGAGGGTGAGTTCGAGGAGTTCGGGGGTTGAGAGGACTTTGCGGGCGGCGCAATCATGGTTTTTGCATGTATGCTGACTGAGGTATGGTGTGGTTTCCTGTGTTGTAACTGGTAGTGGTTCTGATGGTCTGCGTCTGGTGATGTGCGAGGTTTCGCTTGGGAGAGGCAAAGGTCTGGGGGGCATTTGGTTGGACATGGCGAGGCTTGTTGAATATGAAGATATACTGATTTAGTATGATCGCGTGCACTTGGACTGATCGAGTACGTGTATCGAGTTGATGGTAGATTTCGCTTCCACCGCCATGTCAGTAGAAATAGAAGTAGAAACGCCTTCTATCCATTCACCAGGCCAGGCTATGTTTGTATCTAGATAGACACCAGCAATGAGTCAGCGGATATAGAATGCATTCTTCAGGTCTCATGTGATTCGTTGAACCACCAGGCAACAACGCGTAGCTACATGTACTGCAGCATGTCGTTGGTTGGTGTTTGCTTTGCTTAGACCGGTCAGAGTCAAAGTCACTTCTCCATTGTTGCTGACGATCAAGGATCCTATCGTGGAGGACGGCGGAATGGATTGGCCCGGTCACTGCCGTTTTTAGTGTCCGTCCCAAAACTCCGACCGACACGCGACGGACTTGGTACTTTCACATGTAAATCAACATTCTGCTCACGAAACACAGCAAGAGATGAGTTGTAACCAATGTATATCTATACAACGCAGTATTTCACCAATAATGATAGGATTAAGTCATACCTTCACACTGACCCCCAATCAATCAATCAAACAAACAACGCGCTATACCACGGCCCCCGCAAGCGAGCCCAGCCATCGTGTTGCGAGACCAGCCACCTTCTTACAACCAGCGCATCAGCGCCCGCCACGCAACATAGAGTACACAAAATGGCCTTCTCTTCTGTTCACGTTCCTGTCTCTCCACTCCATTAGTCTCACATACTACCAAGCTACACTATCGTAACGATCAATCACGATTGTGTTATTCCAGAACGACGAGAACATTCCGACGACGGTCAGATCAACGCCCGCTTGAACACTTCCCATCTCACCAACACACCTACGCTTCGATACTCGAACTCGGTCTCTGCAATCGATTTCTTGACGAACAAAACTCGACCAACGACTCCATAGCTCACGAGCTCGACGCGATCAGACGCATACACGCACGCAGGAAAACACATCTCTCGTATAAACCACCACCGACCCAAGCCTTCGAATCCACCCAAGTCCCCACGGCCAACACCCACCTCCACATCCACCAACACCAAACCCTCTCAACACAGCAATCATGTCAGGCAACATTACCATCGCAATCATCGTCATCGTCCTCCTCCTCGTCCTAGCCATCATCGGCTACCTCATCTACCGCCTGCAATCCGGCTTCAGCAGAGGCCGTGGTGGTGAGTCTGAGACCAGCGGAGAGGCGTAGAGTTTGAGAGTCGTGGGATCCTGAAGGATGGAGAAGACTTGGACTCGGCGCGACGACACGACACAGGACGTCTGAGGATGTGGACCTCGTGCTGCGAAGCATAACACGTGCTTACGACTATTACGTGGGCTGTCGCATGAGAAAGATCATGAGCTCGTGTCTTACTACCGCTCACGAGCAAGGAACATCACGAGTTTCGTATGCCTATCGGTTACAAGCAAGAAAGAGATACGAAAGATCGAGTAAAGAGAAGAGGACGACCGTTACGACAAACAAAAAAGAGAAAGACACCGCGCCTGAGGGATTGGACAGACAGGCAGGCGGCGGAAGCGAGGATTTCACATTCATACTTGTACATTGGCGTTTTTGGGAAAAGGCCGAGTCGGCCGGCCAGGAAGCATTGCATTGCGCTTTTTGAAGCATAGCAGCAGGAAAGGGCGCATCTGAGGATCGTCGGTTTTCATCATTCATGTAATATTCTGCGAGGAGTCTTCTTCTCGCTGTTCATAGCAGTTTGTTTAGCTGCAGGAGATACCCATACAGACAGCACAAGCAGTACAAAGTCAGACTTTCACATTGGGAAAGTCGTTTCATCCATCGTTATGCTCGTAAACGTTCCAGTATCTTCTTCTTCGTACTCGTCCTCGTGAACATCACCGCCGACTCGAACTCGACTCCAAGTTCTTGATCTTTCGTGTTCATCTCATGCTCTTCTCCAATCAATCAACCCTCAACATCCACCCCATCTCCTCCAACTGCTCTCTCGTCAACAACACCTCCGCCCTGTCTTTCTTCAGGAAATCATGATCCTCATACTCGAACCCAGGAACAACAGTCTCGCTGATCAAACAACCCGTTCCCTCCCCACCAACGTCCTTATCCTCCAACAAAAACGACGCTTTATACTTCCCGCCCTCCACAATCCACTGCAACTTCTCTCCCGCAAGGACGTCCCCTCCGACCACGAACGTCTCTACACGAGCCTTGCCGCCGGTCCAGAAGGAGTTTTCGTCGCCTTCTTCTGATGCGCCGTAGCCGTTCGGGCGGGAGGCAGAAGCGACTTCGTCCGCGTGGATTATCACGTATCGCGCCCGGCCTTTGTGCAGAGTGTGGACTGTTCGGCCGCGGTTGCGGTGGAAGGCTCCGAGCGGGGTGGAGGGGGTTAGGAGGTAGTGAATTGAGGTGCTTGCTGCGCGGGTTTGGGAGGAGGAGTCTTTGTCGGAGATGGTGGTGGTGGTGGAGGAGTCTGTTTGTGCGCACGCAGAAGGTTAGTTCAGTTGTCTTGTGCCTTTCAGACGGAGGTTCGTGGTGTTTATCCAT
The DNA here is from genome assembly GCA_003614995.1 of Cladosporium phlei. Lineage (NCBI taxonomy): Eukaryota > Fungi > Ascomycota > Dothideomycetes > Cladosporiales > Cladosporiaceae > Cladosporium > Cladosporium phlei. The sequence continues at coordinate 15,014 of QZFA01000229.1, read as the reverse complement.
CTGTCTGTTTGTCGCTGGGGATTGTGTGGTGTTTGCCTAGTATGCATCTCTCGTTCTACCTCTTTCTCTCTTTCAACCTCTCTTTCTTTCTCTCTGGTTCGCGTGTCTCTTCTTCTTCTTTCTTTCCCGTGGTGGTTATGATGGTGGGTACCGCTGGTGGTGTAGTGTTTCTCTTTCTCTCTCTTGTCTTCTCGCCATCTCTTTCTTGCATCTTTGCTTACCTAGGAACGGATTCAGCACCCGGCGCACATCGCGGTCCGTCTCGACGAAGTATCCACCTTCAATGTGTGGTTGTAGGTTCAGGTGTGAGATAAGGGCTTGCGTTTGGGGACTCTCGCGCGAGATGTCGGGTTTGCTGGGTGGGTAGGTCGCTTTCAAGGGCGGGATGGAGGGGTCGACTGTTGAGGATGCCATTTCGTCGGTATTACTTGTTATTATCCTTTTGGTGGTGTTTAAAGGCTGGATTCACGTTTGTGGTGTTGGTTTTGGGGGATGGTGAAAGTGCTGACAATGTGGGAGCGGACCTAGGATTCTCGAGACGCGTCCACCGCTGTCAGCTTACGGTTACCGAGAAAGGAGTCTCTTGTCGATCTGTCAGGTTGCTTCTGCTCGTGTTTCCCCAATGGAGTCTGGTGTAGTGGACTGCTCGATGTTTGCAATTGCTTCATGCTGTCGTAATGACGTCGCCGCTCGTCCGCCATTATTCGTTTTGAGGATTCAATTGCCATTAGTACCGAGTTAGCGGCCTTTGAGTTTTGTTCCGGAGAAGGAATCAAAGTCAGATGAGCGATGTTGTTTGTGTATTACCTACATAGCAGCACAAGGACGAGTGGTAACAAAGAAAAGATTCGATTTCGTGGAAAGTACAAATACCTGTAAGTGATCCCCATAGCAGCCAGGAATGTACTCTGGACCACCAGGCCAACTCACCAGACGGACAAGTCCTTCCAGCTCCATCTTCAACAGCATGATACTTTCAACAGAAGAGTGAGTCCATGTCATTGTCGCGGTGAATGGACCTGTCTCCGTCTGAGACAGGTACTACCGTACCCCCGAGCTATACCACAGACCGTCTCCGACACGACGCCTCCAGGGCTTCACATATGACAGGTTCTCGGTGAATCAAGAGTTACTAGGGTGTGAGAACCAGCTGCATGGTTCAGCCGGACAGCCAACCAAGATCGGGCATCGGCAACACGATGAACAACAATAGGCACACCGGCACCGGTATCTACGAGCCGACACAGACGATCTTACAGTCGCAATCTCATGCAGCCACCCGCCATGGTCAACCTGTGTTCATGATTCATCCCACACTCCAACCCGCTCTTCCACATGCGATATAGGGGAGTGCACAGATCCACAGTCTACCAATCCCACAGTTCCTTCAATCCACACCGCTCCCCAGAACCCCAGACGTTAGAGCACGTTGGACACCGGGGCTCAACACGGAGTCCCGTGTATCAATCTGGAGTTTAGCTTCCGCCGGCAGTCGATAGGGTCTCGCGGAGGGCGGCTCGGCGGCGATTAGACTTCGCGTGTCCCTGAGAGCGAAACTCCGACTACCGAAAAAACGTCAAGGAAGAGAAGAGTTGAGATGGCGTTTCGTTGGATTGGCAGTGGCGACGGGCTGTGTGAGGAGCCGCATCAATGGTGACATGAGGCTGCTGTTGAGCCTCCTGCTAGGCCTGATCGATCCAATGGGTCGTTATCTTTGGGGATATCTATGCTGGCTTCTCACATGTCGTGAGGATCGATCTGCCTGCTTCCTTCTCGCCTTCCTTCTATCACACCTCGACTTACACGCGCCTGCCTTCTCTCCCCGTTCCTTCCTTCAACTCATCCCGCTGCTCCCGCACGTGAAACAATTCCGCGCTCTTCGCTGACGGTCCACGTGCACCTCATTTCGACTGGACCCTCGTCCTCACTTGCTTACTACTTCTTCCTTTTTTCTCCTGATCAGCAACCTCCAACTTACACCAACTTCCATCCTCTTCACCGACCTTCCTCCTTCCTTTCACCAACTACATACCAACCAGCACCACATTCATTACACCACAGCAATCTCCTACACGCACACAAACCACCGCACTACTCCCATCATGTCTCTCTTCGTGCGTGGCGCCTTCAAGGCCGCCAACCGCACCGCCCTCGTTTCGGCCTCGCGCCCGGTGACCGGCATCACTGCCTTCCGCACCTTCACCAAGACCGCCATCCGCAAGGATGAGCCTGCCAAGGAGGACTCGATCCACGTCGTCTCCTATGAGAAGGGCCAGCGTGTTGATCTTGACATCGAGGTCGACGAGTCCAAGCCGGTTATTCCGGCCGTTCAGGACGTCGAGATCAAGGCCACTCCCCTCAAGGCCAGCGTCTACAGCACCCTCACTCCGACCCTGAAGAAGTTCTGTCTCCCCGGCAAGGTCGCCGTTATCACCGGGTAAGTTTTCCGCCAAATTCTCACTTTTTTTTGTCTTCACTCACTAACATTCACTTCCAGCGGCGGTCGCGGTCTCGGTTACAACATGGCGCAAGCCCTCGCCGAGGTCGGTGTCCGTGGTATCGCCATCATGGACGTTCAGCAGGAGCTGGGCGAGAAGGCCGCTCGTGACCTCGCTGAGCAGACCGGCGTCGACGTCCGTTTCTACCGCATCGACGTGCGCGACGGTCAGGCTATGGGCCAGACCATCCAGGACGTCGTTGACCACTACGGTCAGCTCGATGTGCTCATCAACGCCGCCGGCATTGCCGAGTAAGTTTTCCAAGTTCCCTCGATTTTCGGATTTCCACTGACACATTTCCAGCTCAAACATCAAGGCCGAGGTCTACGACCACGACATGTTCCGTCGCCTCATCGACATTAACATCACCGGCACCTTCATCGTTGCCCAGGCCGTCGGCCAGGCCATGATCAAGGCCGGGACTGGCGGTTCCATCATCAACATCGCCTCGATGTCCGGCACTGTGGTCAACTACCCGCAGGAGCAGTCTTGCTACAACGCCTCCAAGGCCGGCGTTGTCCAGCTCACCAAGTCGCTGGCTGCCGAGTGGTCCCGTCACGGCATCCGCGTCAACAGCATCTCGCCCGGCTACATGGACACTGCCCTCAACCGTGTTCCCGCCCTGGACGCCCAGAAGCGCATCTGGATTGACCAGACTCCTCAGAAGCGTCTCGGTGCCGTCAACGACCTCAACAACCTTGCGGTCTACCTCGCCTCCGACGGTTCCGGCTTCATGACCGGCAACAACTGCCTGATCGACGGCGGCTACTCTGTCTGGTAAGCGGCTCGCCGCCTACCCCAACCCCGTGCCCACTTGGCACCACCTTTGATCTGCTTTTGCTTTAAGCGTAGCATCGGCGTTTGAAAGGGCCACCTAGGAAGTGCTCTTAGGCAATGAGCCTTTGTTTTACACGGAGTTTTTGCTGTGGCCTACGGGCACAAGCACGGAGGATTCACACCGGAGAGCTCAAGGAAGGGAAGAAGAACGGCCCCTGATACCCCTTGACTCCATACCATCAAATCAAATCCATTCCTGATATCCATGTGTCCACTATCATGCGTTTGTCCATTGTGCTTGTACCTGAGTGTTCCACTAGTTGGTCCGTGTCGTGATCTCTCCAATTGACACTAGTCATATGCGTTTTTGTGCGTCTTGTCAAGTCGTTCCAAAAACCTGCCGAATTTGCGGGCATTCCTTATGTTTTTGGAATTGTTAGACTGCGACGCGCCGGAAACGCATTCTGAGCGACCGAGTCTCGAGGAAGTCCAGTTATGAACCCTCTCCATCAAAGAACAATGGAGAAGTCCATCCGCTCCCTTTTTCAACAGCCATCATGTCGAAGGGTGTTGTCAACGCGTTTTAACCCTAACCCTGACACCGATCCACCTCGGATTCACTCCAAGCTCCGCACGCTACACCGTCTCTTTTTCTGTTTCTCCCATCTCTACAAACCCCGATACCTTGCAGACTCTAAATACTCACTGGTGATGTTTTTGACGGCCTCCAAGGCCTTGTGCTCGAGAAAAGTCGCCGGAAACTATGCCACGCTGGCCCTCTCGCTACTACGCGGCTACGCCCCTTCTCCTGGAAGAGCGCCACTCGCGGGCCAGTCTACACCGGCTGTCGTGGTGATGGCAGATCGTACGGCATTGAAGGAAGATATGAGACGGTGAGTATGGCTGTGCAAGATGGTACACGAGCTGCTTGCGAGGTGTTGAGTGACTTATGGAGATGGCGACTCTTGACACGCCACCTTGAGTAAGATGCCAAAGCCGTGGTGAGACCATTCGAGCCAACGGGTACTGCTTACAGGGCGGAGTAGATGCGCCGAGGGTACGCGATGGTACAGTGGTGTACACTCGTCTTTTCCTTGGCCGTTCTTGGACTTTGCGAGAAGTCCGCCGACTGAGAGTGGTCATAAAAAGGTCGAACAACCCTTACTCACAAGTAAAGAATGCATTTGCGCCCAACAGGTACCAAGTTCTGAATACTGTATGCGAGGCTGTGGTACGGCCTGGAGTAGCGGTTGCGGTCTAGCTGGAGCGGCCCATGCAAGCCATTCGGCCTGCAGGCATACTTGCGTCGGCACAGCCTTGTCACAGCCTCGATGTCAGCCTGCTATGAAGCACGCTGTTAGCATGCCGAGTTCCCTTCCTCTCCATTTCGTATGAACCGAACTTACTATTAGTATTACGTTGCGCACGTGGAACAGTCACCTCAACATTGAAGATGCTACAGCATGTCGCGATCGAACTCACCTGTGTTGGCCACGGGCTGGATCGACCCGAGAGTCCTTACACATAGCGGCAGCTGGCTTTCCTCAAATCACGAAGACACGCTGTGGCAAATGCAAAACAGCAACTCATCACACGACGAACAGAATCTAGAGTCATCTGCCTATCCGACTGATCCTCTTCTACCGGAAGGTGTCCAGCGCCATAATCCTTACTTCTTCCCGGAGCTTTACGAGAGCCCCATGAGTCCTTACTTCTTGGACGTTCCGACAGCACAGCATGACTCGTCAAAAGCTCTTTCCAACCCACTCCTTGGGCGACACCGGCCGCCGATGGGGGGCTTTGACTTGCCTCAACCTCAGTTCAGGGATGAACATAGCGCGAGGGACGTTGGATACAACCCCGCCATGCAAAGTCTTCTGCCGCGATTCGATGATACGATATTCGCTGCCGGTCTGGCACCTGTTAAAGAGCCGACTGAGCTAACTCTCACAGCGAGGCTTGCCGCTCCCGGGACAAATACTGATCAGTTGCCTTCGAACTCCCCACTCTCGAGTGCTCACGCAAGCATCACACCATTCCCACTAGGACTCGATCAAACGAGAATACCCGGGTCCACTGGCATAGGGGGCTACGTTGACATCGTCACAACGACAGACTCTGGGTATCAATCAGAGACACGCAACAGTCGTACAAAATCGTGCGAGGGGGATCCAAACGAAACCGACACCGACAGTGTGGTCACAGATGGCTGGCCATCCTCTTTACCCCGGCAGGACAAATACATGCTGGAGGCCGAGTTCGCTCGCGAGATATTCAACCGCTCCAGCGCGAGGACTCGAGAACAGTTTGTCAAGCGAGGGCAGACAGTCAAGGACTTGCTGTACAGTTTCTCCGTCATGATGTGGGGTCGAGCTACATCAGTAGCAGAGAGAGGTGCAGCCTCATTCGTACGTCACGGTCGCAAGTATGTGCTATCAGACCCCGATTCTCATCCTCGAGATTGCCCTTACGCACACGTGCTGATTTCATAGACGTATACTGAAGCACATGCACGAAGAGCTGGTACCCGACAACGCAAACGAAGAAAAACGGTCCAGCGCCGACGAGATGTCTGTGACCGAAAAAATGATTCTGTGGGACGTCGATACTGCAGCGGAACAAGGTCCATCCGTCGATGACCGCGACGGTGAGAAGGACATCATCAACGAGGAAGGTCCCTACCTAAACGACAATGAGGATGATGGCGGCGGCGACAATGGCGATGACGATGATGAAGAAGGCGTAGATGACGATGGTGGCCCACATTCAACAATACTTGCTGGCTACACAGATCTTCGCGGATTCCTTCTCGAAAGCGAAGAGTACCTCTGGCTCCTACACCATCTCGAGCGGATGGATGACTACGAGAACGGTGACAACGTTCACCATCACATCGTCAAATCTTTGACTGCTCGACCGAATCGGATTGGCACCAACCGTTCGATGAGTCTCTGTTTACCTTGGCAGCCAAGAGAGTTCATGCATCAAGAATACGGAAATCCGGATGTCGTTGTGCTTTTGGGCGACGTCATTACCATCTCTGGATCATACGTCAACGCGTTTGCCAGCACTTGTGAGACGTACATACTCCAGACATGGCCTAAGCACGGTCCGTTCGTCCTCGAGCTGGTTGAGCAAGCTATCAGCTCGACCCAAGTTACTTTGCAAGAAACTAAGGACAGTCTCTCATTGAGGGTCTCCATCTATGCTGACTGTACCACCATCGACACTGTCGGCGATCCGTTCTTCCTTGCCGAAACTGCTGAGATCATGGTGTGGCTGTCCATCGCATGCAGAGCATCGGCGGCCCGTGATGAGATCGAGATTGGGCACATGGACTTGCAGCAAGTGAATGATTACAGGAACGACGTCTCCTTCGTCGGAGAGCTCGCCCTCGAATATGTTACTGCCATCGGTGATGAGGGCATGTCAACTGCTACTTGTTGGCATGGGATGTTTCGCAACCCTGTCGTTGCTCATGGATACCCCATTCCATCACGGAAGTCTCAGGAGCAGGGGCTCGAGCTGTCGATTGACCTGATGCTCACATTGGCGCAAGCTTTCTATGGTGTCGTATACTGTGGTGTCTTGGTGCTGAAAGGCTTTAGCACGCTCTTGACGCCGACCAGAAAAGAGAACGGTTCAGTCACCTGGCACTTCACCTTCGACAAAACCGGCGCAAGGCAATCGTACAACGATGGCCTGCAACACTCACGCCTTAATACTTTGGGTGACGCTATCTTCGACGGGGCTCGTCACTTCGTTGGATGGTCAGGATCCGCGGAGTTTCTTACAGGTAAGCATTTCCGATGGTCAGAAGAAATGTTCCGATGAGGAAACAGCCAGTCTGGTACAGTCGTTATCTTGACAACTACCGCATGCTACTACCTGGAAAGCTTGACTTGTCTTTGGCACATGATGCCACGGAGAGTGATACATTCTGCAAACGACTCTCTCTGATGTCTGCGAACCTCAAAGCTACTACCCTAGGCCATCGAGACGACTCTGATCTATCTTACCGCAGAGACAACATGTGCAAGATTTGCTAACATATGCCGCAGGCAGTCCCTCCGCCGACTACGACAACATCAGACACTCAGAAGGCGAACAGACGAACCCGGGACTCAGCGCAGAGGCAGCATGTACCCTTACTGCTGGCAAATTCGTGGGGGTGAATGCCAAATTCCAACGTGGCAACAAGGATAAACCTGAAATGCTGAAAACCGAGAACTACGTCAAGAATCTGGATCAGGCGGCAAGGTTCAAGGTGATACTCTCTGATTCCGATACCAAGCAACACTGGCTCGTAGATGGCTGCAGCGTGATACTACACCTCACCCGCGCCTGGCTTTCCAGGAAATACTCGAGAGATGCCCCCGAAGGCATCGTCATCGATTCAGCCACAACAGCTGCCGGCCCGTCGAGATCTTACGACACGCTGACGTCCGGCAAGAACAGGCAAATTTCACTGTATATCGACAAGTTTACTTGCGATGGCAAAGAGTCGGTACCTGCGGAAGGATCTCAACCAACTCCTGAGAAACCGACGTCCAAACATGTGTACTTCCTGCTGGAAGATCAAGCCCAGTACTACTACCACTGGCTCGAGCAGATCCACGACCGAATGGCTCGCGTCAGACAAGCCCCAGAAATCGACCTGATCAGGCAGGGTAACAATATCGTCGGCTTCGAGTTCGTCGACTTGCTACGCGAAAGCACCGTGAAGCCACACACCTTGCATCTCGACAAATGTGCAAGAGCTTGGTACGAATACGCCGAAAATTGGGACGCCATCAACATCATTGGCGCAGGGTTTGGAGTACTCCTCAGACCAACGCCGATGCAAGATGCAAACGCAGGTGGCTGTGGCCGAGACCTGGCAGCACCGCGTGGCCGAGACTATCTCATGGCTCCTCTGTGTGTGCTGAAGGAGGGAATCGACAGGTTTCGGCATACTCAAGATTGTGCACAAGTTTCTCATGGGCTGTACTGGTCGGATACCGAGGAGTACTTTGATAGCTGCCCATGCCGCAAATCCCGCCTACGCAGGAGGTGCCAATCACACATCAGCAACCTGCAGAGCACATTGACGACAAAATATCAGCACCGTCCGAGCACTCGACTCCCAGACGTGTTTCGTGATCGAGCATCCGGAGCGATCATCATCGGTACCCACCTCGTAACCAAGCTACTGCCCTCTATGGCTGGTCAAAAAAGGTCTCTGCCTGTCGACAACAAACTGGATCATCACTCAGATCAACCGTCGCCCCAGCGGCTGCCCTCAGACAGCGGATATATCACGAACACCGACAGCAACGTTTCTCAGGTGTCCCAGGAGAGAGCGCAGGTGGATCCGACAGCAGGCACTCCGATGACGGCGAGAGGCTTCAAGATACTCGGAGCCGCAAGCATCCACAAGCTGCAAAAGAGACGGAATTGAGTCACTGAGAGTATTCGCAAGTGCGTCAAATCTGTTTCATCCGCCTTCGACGAATTTCTTTGGTCAAAGCTGATGGTACCAGCTCCGCAGAGACACGAGTCCACTGAGAGATCGATTTTGGAAAGTTGACCTCTCACCGGCACACACTCGTATCTCCGAGTCCCGTTTGCCGATAGCAGCTTCATAGGGCCACAGGTCCACTGAGAAACGAATATATGAATTATGACCTCTCACCGGCACACACTCTCTATCACGAGTCGCATCTACTGACACTAGCTCCATAGAGAGCTAAAACCTGTTGAGAGATGACTGAAAGGACGACAGTCTCTCGCCGGCACACATCTGCCTTTCCGAGTGGTGTCTACTGAAACAGCTCAATAGAGTCTCAAGTCCACTGAGAAACGACGAAATGAATCTTGACATCTCACCGGCACACACTTGCATTTCCGAGTCGCGTTTACTGGTACAAGCTGCTTATAACCCAAAATCCGCCGAGCGGTGAGTGAAAGGACACCAGCCTCTCACCGGCACACTTTTGCTTTTCCGAGCCGAGTTTACCGATACCAGCTCCATAGACGGCCAAAGTCCGCTGAGAGACGAACATTAGAATGCTGACCTCTCACCGGTGCGTACTTGCTGTTCCGAGTCGCATCCGCTGATATTACCTCCAACAAGAATCCGAAAATCAAGCGCCATACATTGTTTCCATCCTCGAGAATACACGATCCTCCCTAGAGTTTGACATTCAGCTGGCCAACATGTTGTCGTGGTAAGTATGTAAATGTATCTCGCAGAAGATCCACTGTAACCCTAACCCTAGCATCAGATACGCCGGGGAAAACTTCATCAAGTTTCAATCAGATGGCATCGACAGCATCATCAACAATTGAAGGGACCTAACAACAAAAACCTTTACAACCTGGACGGAACGATCTTAGAAAAAAGCTTCAGCACACTATCCAACGATGGGCCAATTCGATCGCAAGGCACAATCGCAACCGAAGCACGGAAAGCCCAGCAGCAGTGGCGCATCCAAAGCAGCTCCGCGTCCAAATGGCGGCACGCCTGAATGGAAGGGCCCCGGGTATATTCCCAAGAAGAAGTCTACTGCGAAGCCAACAGCATCATCAGCCCAGGAACCTCTCAAGCTGGAACCTAGTCTCCCTCTTGAACTCGAGCAACGGATGCTCGAGGTCTTTCGCGCCACTTTTCCCGCTTCCAGTGACTTCGAGGGGTTGAAGCCAATACTATACAAGGTCAACGACGCGCTTCTTCGGAGAGATCTCGATGCAGCTTTTACGGACGAGGAACATCTAGAGGCCTATGCGATACGATGGAGTCCGAGCCGCGCCCTGGGCTACGCGCAGCTGCTTGCCTGGATCTGTGTGGAAATGGCAGACGACGCTTGTATCCAGCAACTAGTCGGCAACATGCGTAGTGAAAGCTCGGCAAAGGTGGTATGCTTTGGAGGCGGTGCGGCCGAGATCATGGCATTCGCAGGCCTTCTGCGTTACTCACGGCCGTCAGAAGCCGCCGGGAAACCAAACCCACCTGCTACAGAAGAAGTCTCAGATAGCCTGGAAGCACTGAAGATCTCAGCAACATCAAATCCCACAGCTCCTCTTCTCTGCCTCAGCCACCTCGACATAGCAGACTGGACCTCGGTCCTCTCCAAGCTGCAACAAGGCCTGAATACGCCACCAGTCCTCTCAAAATACGCCAGCGCCGCAGCCCGCGCGACAAACGCTTCGTTTCTATCACCCGGGATCGTCGAGCACGCTTTCACGCGCGCAGACATTCTAGATTGCAGTACAGAAGATCTCCGCGCCGCGATCGGAAGCACCCCAACGCTCCTAACTTTCATGTCCACCCTGAACGATCTCTACACAACCTCAATGCCTCGCACCACCGCTTTCCTCAAGAGAGTAACAGAAGCCGCTCCGCAGGGTAGTTTGCTACTTGCAGTAGACACCCCAGGAGCTCACACCAGAATCATTGCGAGCAGTGCAGATGGAGAAGAGGAGAAGAGAAAGTACCCCATGAACTTGCTATTGGACTTCGCCCTGGTGCCGAAGCAGAAGAAGACGACTGGTCGGAAAGATGGCGATGATGGGGAGTCGCGGCCTGTGTGGAAGAAAGTTTTGGAGAAGACCAGCATGTCGTACAAGCTGCGGGAGTGGCTTAGGTACCCGGGCAGTTTGGAGAACTTGAGGTTTCAGGTGCATTTGTTTAGGCGGTTGTAGATGTTGAGAAAGTGGGGGTCTGTTATGGCAGTCCTTGTGATACCCAGCTAACATTTCTTCTTTCGGTATACATCATCATTCCAGGCAGACGATTGATTTGCCACATCTTCACACTCGATGCCTACGAAAACGTGACCGGACTTCTCACCTGGCATCACTCGGCATTAGGCGCTCGCTCCAACCGAGTCAATATCGCGGCCGTTCCGCTGCTAAAAGATCCACGTATAGTCTCCAACTTGCATATCGCCGCTGCCACTGGAACCGAACAACTGCTGGATAGAACGTTTTTCGTCGCATCAATCTGCAACGGAGAATTGCTCAGGGTTTTTGCAATTACTGCCTTGTTCTACGGTCGAACAGGATGCGGTCGCCTTTACCGCACTCGAACTAAGTCATGTGGGTTCAGTTCGCACAGCCGGCGATGGTTCGCGGTTACGCGGTATGTATTCTTACCCTTGGGTTCTCATGCGCCAGAGTCGATGTGCAGCCTGGGAACATCTTTGCGTATCTGGCTACCCCAAATCGCAGATCTAGACCTACAAGGAGCACAATGGATACCTACCTCGTCCTGAAAAGATCGACCGAGACCGCGTACACTAAGCTGAAACTTCCAACCCTTATCATGGCTATGTGTTTCAGCGACTGGGAAGCTCGGCTAATGAGCGCGCCTCTATTCGTGAGCTGGTTCCTGCTACCAGGCAGCTGGAACAATTGCGACGATCGTTCTCTCTAAGCTTCCGGACGCTTATATCGTTGAGTCTACCTTTTCGACGTCGAAGTGTTTGCACGCAATCCGACAACAGACGATCATACCAACCGAACTACACGCACTTCCACTTTTGGGCGGACACCCTTCACCGTCAGCTCTTTTTCACCCTGATGCATCTTTCTCGGCGTCGTGTTAGGTATGGGCGGCAACTTCGAAGAGCACATAAGCGACGCCTACTTCGCAGTCGTGCTAGCTGTTGTCCCCCTTGCGACGAGCCCTAGAATTAGGGCTCAAACATTTGCATCGGCAATGCGAGCGGTGTCATGGACAGACATGTTCTACGACTCTGACGCGCCGCGGTGTTCGATGGGGTTCGGTTTGAGCCTGGAATTCGTTGTGACGGGCTGCTGTTGCTGCTGAAGCGGCTTGCAAGATGGCTAGCAAGGAGAGCGCGAAGATGTCGGACGAAGAGAATCGGGTCAGGTATACGCAGAATCGTTCCATGGTGATGGGGAATATGACGATACTGTTCAAATGTACTCTGTCATAGGAGGTTGGCCGTTTGAGAGGCAGTGCAGTCCGAAGAGGCAAGAGGGCAATGCTCGTAGCTGTAAGGTATACAGCTATACGACATGTATGATGTACGCAATTGTACAAAACAGACGCGCTCGCGCTCGTACACACTGACTTACTAAGTTATGTGGCTTAGCTAGCGATTTAGCCGCGCCGATTCGGCGATTTTCCCAGTCGTGTCCCAGCCGCGTGCAATCCTTGAAACCGTCGTACAAGATCTTTATGCAAGTCACCGCGAAGCATATCTGCCGTGAATGTTATCAATGCATGGCGAGATTTCAACGTATAAGTCGCCGTAGAACTCCCGTATCCTGACGCTTGCGAATGCCTAAAAGGGCAAATGTAGTCGGATGGCGGAGAACAAGAAGACGCCGTGGAGAGGTCCGTCGAACAGCAGCTGAGTGCGGTGAACCTTGTGCGGTGAAGGGACCGACAAAGGCCACGCCTAGATGTCGAGGTGTTGATCATTGATAGCCGGTGAGGCTCACCGTAGAGTGCGCAGTAATCACATCCGTTATGCAGCACCAAAGTCACGATTCTTGCCTCCGAAAGCGGCCCTGAGATCTGTCAGCCTAACACGGAGTCCAAAACCTTCACACTTCCAGGCACGAGTGGCACGTTTCAGCAATAGACTTCCACAGGCTAGAGGGCGTGCTACGAAACTCAGACAGAGAACGGCCGGCCGTCATGTGAGCTTCGTGATGTGTGAGGAAGCCCTGATCCATTGGTTGTCGAGATACAATGCTTGTAAAAACACTTCGGAATCGCGCTTATGCTTGAAAGCTGGATCTTGAGAAAACCCTAACCCTAAGCTGATGCGGCCCTATCCCGAGCCACCTAGCCGCGTGAATCTAAGCTAATTTAGGATACTACGTAATCTACGGAATTACTCTATATAACTCTATATAAATTTACCTATATAATTAAAATTATACTTCTTTCTACTATATTAAGAACGTACTAAATTCTATCTCTCTCCTATATAAAATAGCATAAGTCGATAAACCGACTTAGCTATTAATAAGAGTAAGAGAATAGGATTTAAATACTACTAGTCTCTTTTAAATTAGTAGTATTTAGCTTACTACTATTTAAGGAGCCCGGATTTTTCTAATTTTAGAGTAATTCTAAGGTACTTCTATAATAGTTATAACTCGGATATATTAGGGTTCTTAAGGTAGAAAAGATAGAAGGTATATACGTATATATAGATCTATTCTTTATATTATTAGTATCCTTCTACTTTAAAGAGTTAGACTTAGTTATTTAAGGATATTATTAGTCTAATATTAGAGAATATAAGAACGTTAGAGATAGAAGATAGAGTAGAGCGCTATTAATATCTATAGGCTAGTAATAAATATCTTCTTATTTTAATATATAGAAGGTCGGCTTCTATAGATAAGTTATAGGTATAATAATATCGCTATATAGCTTCTATATAGGCGTTTTACTAGAGGTATATTTAGGCTAGCTAATAAGTAGTAATAAGTAAAATTATTCTCGCTATTAGTAATAAGTCTATACCTAATCTATATAGAGCCTAATATAACGGGGTAGTATACCGCTAGGTTAATCGGGTTAATAAAGGCGAGGGAAGAAGTAGTTAGTATAATAAATACTAGTCGTTATAATTACTAAATCTAATATATACGTTAAGTATAAGGCTCCTATAGAAGATAGAAACCTAACTATCCTATATACTACGTAGTATAACGGGGGTAGAATACCGAAGGTGTTTATCGGGTTAAACTAAGGGTTAATAAAGGTAGGGGAAGAAGTAGTTAGTATAATAAATACGGTCCGTTATAATTACTACTCTCGATATATAAGTTAAGTATAAGGCTCCTATAAAAGATAGAAACCTAACTATCCTATATACTAAGGAGACTCGTAAGTACTTAGTATATCTTAGTCTTCGACTAAGATCGAGTAGACTAGTCTTAGTCCGAGACTAAGACGCTAGTCTTATCCTACTTAGTTATATAACTCCTTTATATACTAGAGGAGCTAAGGTTAGTCCTAACTAATTAGCTTAGCTTAGTTAGCGGGGGAATCCCGTACGTATTATACCTAATATACTTATAACTTAAAGATCTTTAGTAAGGCTAGGGAAAATACGTACTCCTACTACTAGTATATAATAGAGCTTTACTATCTTAAAAGCTAATATTTAAATATACTAATAGAAGTTAAGGTATAGAGTATATCAAATAGGTAAGATAAGTAGGTATTAGGTTAGCCTTCTATCTATTTAACCTTATAGGAGTCGACCGTTATTTAAATAGCTATAATTAATTAGGTAGTAAAAGTAGTTCTATCTAGGAGAGTATAATAATCCGTCTAAAGATAAGGTAGCTATAATAATCGGTTTCCGGTTATATATATTAGGGGCTCCGGTTAGCCGTACTATAGATAAATAACTCGACTCCTTACTATTACGCGCCTATAACGCCTCCGCCGAGGTACCGTCCTACGATAGTAACGCCGATAAATTAAAAATCGACGGTAATAGTTCGATATTCTTAATATAGTAACTAAGATATATTACGGAAGTAGCGTAGTTATCGGAGGTCGCGCTAAATATTATAAGGTAGTCTAATAGATAGACTAGTAGGTAGGTAAAAAGATAAAAGAAGATAAGAGTATAGAAACCCTTACATTAGTCGTATTATCTTAGTACTTAATTAGAGAGAATAGGGAGACTATCTATAGGTAAGAATAGGTTCTTATATATCCTCCGCCGGAGCCCTAGTCCCTTAGGAAAACGCGTA
>QZFA01000228.1:0-37246 GCA_003614995.1 Cladosporium phlei | reverse complement strand
GCAAGAATTTTTCGACCCAAGCTCCTCTCAACCAACACGCACCATCTACCTATGTTAGGGATTAACCGAAAAGTCTCTCTCTATCCCATTCTGAAGGAAATCCATCAGTCGCCGCGTCGCCGGCTTGGATCAAACCATCAATGACAACAGCATACACTTGTCCGAGCAAGACCAGAAAGCAAAAGCGCTAAAACCCCTCGATTAACAAAGCGAATATCCGCTTTTTTTTTTTCGAGCAGCATAAGAATGCACGCGGCAGACCAGGAAACTAAATGGGGTGGATGTGAAATCAGCACACTCCAACTGCGCTGCAACCCGCTCAGTATCCATTCGTAGCCGCAACGTGAGATGCGACGGGCGTCGAGTTTGACCCAGTGCCAGCGGGGCGTCCACTGCTTTTGGGTCTGCTGCTGGGGATCTTCCCACTCTCCTTATCCGCCTTCTTCTTTGCATGCCTTTCTCTCGCCAGCTCAAGCGGCGACTTCTTCTTCTGTGCACCCGCCTCGGTGCTCCCGACAGCGCCGTTCTTCTTGACATCTTCAAGCTCAGAAAAGCTCTGGAAGCCATCGTTCGAAGCCTTGTTCTTACTCTGCCTCACCCAGTCGCCGCGCCTGCGCTTGTACATGTCCATCTTCCAGTTCTTCCACACCGCGCGGCCGCACGGCGATTCGCGCAGCTGGTGTTCGTTCTCGGCCAGCTCTTCCGCGATGCGCTCGCGGATGAAGGCAAGGCCGTGCGTGCCCTCCCAGATGCAGTCGACGACGTGCGAGGCGGCCTTGTCGAGGGACATTTCGCCGATGTGGCCGTAGAAGCGCTGGACGAGCTTGCGGATGGTGATGGTCGAGGCGTTGTGGGTGGTGAGGGCGGCTTGCAGGGTGCGCGAGACGATGGCGTCCTTGCTCATGGAGAAGAGGGTTTCGGAATCGAGGCCGATCAGGGCATCGAGGACAAGACCGCTGAGGGCGCCCGGGACGGAGAGCATGGCTTGCGCGAGGACGTTGAAATGGGCTTTTACGGGTTCTGAGGCTTTGGCGACGAAGGCGGCGCCGGTTGCATTTGCGTTTGAGGCGGCGTTGTCGGACCTCTTGGGCTTTGCGTCGGGTGTGTCGTCGATTTTCAGCAGTTTCTTGATCTCGAAGCCGTCGGGTCCGTCCCATGTTGAGTTGATGTGGACTGCGATTGCTCTTGTGTCGATGCCGCGGACTGTGCATCTTTCGATCAATGTGCGGACAATGTTGGTGCGGTTGCGCTCGAGGAGACTGGGGATGGTGGGCGCAATGGATTCGTGGGCAGCTAGGAGCTCGTCTTTGCCGAGACGTTCCATGATTCGGCAAGCGACGAAGCTCGCGATCTCGTTGCGAGCGTATGAAGGGAGGCGTTCCTTGAACAGAGTTCCGTAGATGTTCTTGAACAGTTTCGCGGGTGCACTCTCAACCAGGGTCTCGATCAGGCGGGAGCCGATGTTGTCGTAGATCATGGCGTTGATGAATGCCGCACTTGAGCACTCAGCGGTGATGGGCTCATCGGGTAACAATGTGCGAATGACCGAGGTCTCGTCTTTTGCGCGTTGCTTGCCAAAGTGTGAGAGCTCTATTCTGAGAAGAAGTTGAAGAGTAGGGTTGCCGTTGGGCGATGTAGCAAGCGCGCGCAATTTTTCGGTATCAAGACCAGCAATGCTGTCGCTGAGGAGCTTCTCCAATGCGACAGAGAATGACTCTGGCACTTTTCTGTTCTGGTCCTTGGTCTCTGACTTCTCTTTGCCTTCCACTTTGATCGATTCCTTGTTTTTGCTTTGCATGAGCTGCTTGTTGGCCGACGAATCGAGCGATTCGCCAGAGAAGACGACGAGAAGGTTTCGGAGGACGTGTGAGGCGAAACGGTCGGTCATGAGGAATCCGATGTTGCTCTCAATCTCGGACATGGTATCGAGGAAGCATTTCTCCATGGGAGGCTCGCCTTCACCATCCATGGGTGTATCTTCGTTTTTTGAGGACTTTTTGTGGCGGTGGGACATTTCCCTCGTGACGACTGGTGCAGCATGTGTGAAAAGAGCTTCGCAGCAGTGTGAGGCAAATCGGTGGGTCATCAAGTGGACAAAGCTGGTAGAGTGTTAGCAAAGGCACTCCTGGTTCATGCTCGCTGCGATTTGTACATACTTTCCGTAAAAGCGCTGGAACAGGCCTTTGAGTTGTGCAGGTGTCGAGAGCTGAATCAAGCGCTCCATGAGACGAGAGCAAGACTGGCTGTTTGCGATCTTGAGTTCTTTGCCCTCGGCCTCGCGCCAGACGTTTGCAAGGAATAGTTGTCGCTGCTCGGCATCGTCGAACGAGTTCATCTCGAGCATCTCGTCGGCGTGCTTGAAGTATTCTTGCTCTTCCTCGTCCAGCATACCGAAGAAGGGTGTGTCAAGCACAGGGTATGCACTCTGCATGACATCTTCCATGGGATCGTCGTCGCCATCGCCTTGAGCCAGAGAGACATAGTCTTGCCCATTGTCGATCCCGTTCTGGCCGGGTTCTACGGACTTTTGTCGTTTTGTGTCTTGTGGGAAAGTGTGATATTCCTCGGCCTCTTCATGCTTCCTCTTTGTGCCTTCCATGCGCCTTCCGCGCTTCTTCATCTCTTTAGGCATGATGTGCGGTGGTTTGGGTGTGTGGTGGGTTGCGAAAGAAAATTCGCCTGAAGCGGGCAGCAAATTGTGTCGCAAGAGTTGCTGGCGGGGATGTCTTGGAGGGAGAGAGGAATTCGGTTTAAAGAAGCTGTCGAGGCAAAAGAGGAGACAGACTGTCAAGCGAGGCAGGTCGAGGTCGAGTTTACTAGAGGGTGTGAGGGCCGGTCAGTAGTGTGTTTTCGGGCGACGGACGACGGCGACTCTCTCGCTCTGTGCTCCCTCACAAAGATTGCCGATCTCCGCCAACGAGCAAGCCTCCAGGCGTGCAGAGATCGATCTGGATGACGCTTATTCTGCGTTGCAGGGTTCTGAGATCGCAGCGGCGAGCTTAAATTCTCCGAATGATGAGAGCCAATGAAATGTCATTCCCAGTACCCCCGATCTGGGATCTCGTTGGCGGTTTAAGAGTCAAGCCAGATCTGTGGCCCCCGATCTGAGACGATCTGGTAGAATCGCGTCTCACCTGCACCCCGATCCTAAGCGAAGCATGCGCATGAACGCCGCCGTGTCCCACCTGCATTCTGTTGGTAGAAATCGCATTCGCTGAACGTCGCCTGACGCGTTTTTTGCATGTTTGATGCGTTGTGTGGTGTCGCTGTATGTACATGGGTACATGCTGCTGAAGACGGCATGTCTGTCCTTTCCTGCTGTATGGAGGGAAACCTCCGACCTTGTGCTTTGCTTTGGGTTCATCTCCACCTGTCAGATATACGAACACAGAGTACAAATGCCCATGTGCACTGTGTCAGATCTGGTGAAACGGACAGCTCGAGGCCAACAGCCAATACAGCAGCCATGTGGTGTTCTAGACCCGCAAGCAGTAAGGCATCGCTTATGCTGTGCGAGCGCGTGGCTCGTCAGCAACGAAGATGGAGAACAAGAATAGCATTTCCATGGTCGGCCACCCGAGCGATGGTACCACGCTTGATCTGCACATTCGCGAATCGGGGTGCTGTAAGTTGGGCCTTTGCTCTCGGCCTTACTCTTGTTGACACTCATATCGATATCACTAACGAAGACTTCTCGTATCATTATGGAAAACACACACACACACTCTCGGCCCAGGTGGCCGACGCCTCCTCCTCTTTCCCTATCGATAGGCAAACAACACCGGTCTGCCGGTCTGCATGGTGACGTCGCGCCCAGAGAAGTCCGAACGGAGCACAGTCTTGAACACGAACATATCCTATCATCTCACTTCTAATCTCCAGGACACCGCGGACTTGGTGTAGTCTTCGACGCTGCTCACTGGACACGCGAAGAAACTACCAAGTCTTCCTTCCCTACCGATTATCCATCGAGTCATGGCCGTTCGAGCTTCGTTGTCCTGCGCCTTGCTACTCGAATCCTCGAATCCTTCCAACCCACCGGTTGAGACGGAACACAAGGCATTCCTACACTTGGCTTAATCTCCTCTCATGTGCACGTCACACCGGATGGTGGTAAGTAGTAGTCTTTTCTCTTCTCTGTGAGATGGCGTTCCGCCTTCGTTCTGCAATTCTAGTGGTCAAGTAACCACATACTTTCCTATTCTACCATTACAGCTACATTTTGCTTTCTATATTTCCTATCAAAGACATGCACATTGATACTTCGCCCTGGAGCGGCCGGTTGAAAGTATGCATCCCTCTCTTCCAATGCCTGATCCTTCTCACGACAGTCACAGTCATTGCATTGGGAGCCACATCTTCAGCCATAATTGAACGCCAATGGAATCTCCCATATCTCGAACAAACAGGTCAAACTTACTTACCAAACACCTCGTACACTTCCACGCATGAGTTGAAAGTACGCATGTAAGTCCAGCGAACTCCATCCACAATACCCACCGCATCACCAAGACCGTCCTACTGACCCTCCCTTACAAGACAGCTAGTATGCTTCTACACCCTCGTCCCCCTCATATCATCCGCCTTCACCATCGGCGAGATTTGGTGCCTCCTCACAAACGACCTAGCACCCCTCTACGTGATCGTCGCCTCCCTCTTCTCCGCCCTTATCTGGGCGATGGAACTCGGATTCTGCACCGCATGCCAAACGAAAAGCAACAACGCCGTGCCAGGCCTCTGTCCCGTGATCTTCAAAAACGGCAAAGACTCCCTCTTCACGCTCGATCCGACTCTGGGTCCTGCGAAAGTTGCGGGTTATCTGGCGGCGGTGTTGATTCTGCTGTACGTCTCTAACTTCCCTCCTGCTGACCTTTCCCCGTCTTGCACCTCAGAGGCACTAATGAAAACGATGTTCAGTCACGCAATGTACGCCTCCCTCGGCGTTTTCGTCTACCACCGCGAGCACTCATGCGCAAAACAACGCAAGTGGATCGGCGCGCAGAAACGCGCTTCGATGCTCAAGCGGATGTCTCAGGACGAGGAAGCTGCTGCTAGAAAGGAGGAAGACCTTGAGAGAGAGGCTACGCCCATGTTGGAGTCTAGGGCCTCGCTTGCGCAAGAAGCCAGGGGAAAGACGGTTACTTGGGAGTAGATGGAAATGGATGACATGGCATGTGACGTGGGTGGAACATGGTGATTTGGACGATACATGGATTTCTTGGTTGGGGCATAGGTGTCTGGAAGTTGACTCTCTTCCCGGTGGTCTGGAGTTCTGGTCTGGGGTTTTCGGTAACAGAGGTTTCCAATGTAGTCTTCTCTGCATTAGGTTGGAATACATGTGGAATGGCGCTTTACTGGCTAGCGACAATCGTCACCACAACACGCACACAACGCAACGTGCCAACTGTGCATCGTGACAATATTTCCATTCTGGCTTTCAGTTTCTCCAGCTGCATCCCTCAGACGACCATTGACATTGGGATCGTTCCAATTCGTACAGTAAAGAGGAATGAACGGCAACTTGATGTCCTGTCAGGTTCACACGGGAGACAGCGGGCTCGCTGAGACCTAGCCTGATGGAAAGATCGTCTATTCCAAGGTTTCACACTCTTGCGGCTTAGCATTCAACAAAAATGCAACAGAGGATGCGTCGGATGTGTTGACCCAACCCCAACCTGAACCCTAACTGCGTGCGATGAGCTCGGGCCTATTGATCTTAGAGACGACATTCTGTTGGTGCTAGGGGTGAGACATTCCTCGGGGTTTTTTTTTGTGTCGATCTAGGCGTCCTCCGTTCATACGATACAAACCACAGTAGACGAGTGCAAATGGAAACTTGTGCTGATACCCGCCAGAGATCAGCTAACACCTTCGAGACATACTCGCAACGCGTCCAAACAAGTCATCCAACAGGTCATCCAACAGGTCATCCAACACTCGTCTTCTTGCCTGAAGACATCATCATCAAATACACAGCTTGCTTGTATCTGCTCCCCCAAAGGCTCAATGGATTTCCTCAAACTCCCACTCCTCCAGCTCCTTCACCATGAACGGACACTCGAAGCAGCGACCTACATCACATTCCTAGCCATCATCGTCATCCGAATCCGACTCGGACACTTCCCGACTCGCACGAAGTTGTTCGCCTTCTTCGGCTTACTCGGCTTGTTCCAGCTCTGGCTGGCTCAAGCACATCAGCCGACAAGTGCGGCCGTGCAGTTCTCACGGGTCCTCGATAACTCTGCGACCAAGCTGGTAGACACCACCGTGGACATCCTTGGGTACCTCGCTCAGACGATCAAGTCCAGATCCGACCAAAACTCTTGCACCCTTTCCTACGGGACCGATTTGAACGACGGGATTTTCGAAGGGTATTCTTTCAATGCCACTGTGATGGGATCGAACTGCGACGACACGAGTGCGGTTTACGGAGAAGTTCTCAGTGCGGTGGGAGAGTGTGCCGACAATTTGCATAACGCTCATGCTGTGAGAGGGTGCTGCGGTTACAGGCATGGAGGGATGTGGGAAGGCCAACTCAGGCTGACTGCGGATCCGGAAACCTTTCCCGCAGCTTCGGTTATCTGCCGATAGCCCATCAGACTGTCGATGGGGTCATGGCTGAAACTTCAGCAAGCAGACGGCGGACGAGAAGGTCGAGAGTCGCGGGGTCTCTCATTGGTGATTTGGCTGGCGAAGCAATCGGCATGAGCGGATACGAGCTCAAAGTCTGATACGGAAGAGCGAGAGATGAGGTGGGGGTTACAAATTCGACACACCAGACTCTCACTGGTCATTGAGCTGCCGAAGCAATCGACATCAGCAGATACGAGCCCAAAGTGCGATCCGGAAGAGCGGAGATGAGATGCGTCGAACTTCGAAGAGTGTCTCTCACTGGCCACTTAGCCGACGAAGCGATCAGCATCAGCAGATACTAGCTCAAAATGTGATTCGGAAGAGCGAGAGATGAGAGGCGCTGGAACACTAACATGCCAGTATCTCGGTGGTCACTTAGCTAGCGAAGCAATTCCGCATTGGCAGATACGAGCGTGAATCCCACCACTACACTAAGCTGATAGTGTATTTCTAATGTTGCGAGGTGTTGAGATTTCCGATTGAAGATGCATCGCACCGCTGCTCTTCTCGCAAGAAGCACAGATCGTTGACGCCGGAGCACCGAAGATCCTGTCAATTCTCCTCGTTCCTGCAACTCGGACCACCCGGTGATATCAGTTGGAAGGTCCCAAAAGCGAAGCAATCGATACCCGTCCACCACCACGAACATTGTGGTCTAAGACAGCAACAGTTGCTTGATCCTCGCTCGTAAAGACATCTGGGGAACCTGTCGTAGTTGTGATGGGCCTGTAAACGGCCGTGTGACGTTTGCTGGCGACTTCGGAAGCGTCAATACTAGCTCTTGACCGTTTGCTGGCATTTCTCGGATGCACACCTGCCAAAGCTCTGCCTGCCGCGTCAGCTTCGCTGTTTTGATGTCGCCCAGAAGGTGGTGGCAAGGCCACAATGCCATGGATCGCCTCTTCGGAGTTTAGCTCGGGCTCGATGGGGTCCTTGAAGTACCACCCCTTGAGCACCTCGATCGCCTGGTCCATGGGGTATTGCGTATGTAAAAAGTCGACGTAGTCGTTCTTAGTCTGGTTGGCGAAACCTTCTTGTCTGGATTGGAAGGATTCCCAAACGAATACCACACTTGTGTGGTCTGTATTCCGCGAGGCATGGGGTACGGTACGATTTTGGCACGTGAAGGTTAGACCTGGCACCTCTGAGGGCCTGAGCAGAGAACAATCCAAGCACAGAGATGATAAGCTTTGGCATTCGACGCACCAAGTCACCAAAGCGGCTTTGTCTTCCAAGGAGCATCCGTTGTGGCAGAAGCTGTGCACATCGTCGTAATCATAGGCAACTACACCTGTGATGGCTTTCAGGAAATCCGATTCTCTTATACTCCAATCAGGTGGACTTTCCGTCGTGTTCTGCTCGGAGATCAACAGAGACCTCACGGCTCTTTTTTGCTGATTCCTTCGTAGCACAAATGATGTTCTCGCGTCGGAACACACGCTTCGCAGATTCCGGATTTGCACTATACTGTCAGCAGGAACAATTTGCTCAAGGAGCCATTCCAAGGCGACGTAATTGCAATTCTTGGGATTCTCGTCCCAGCGATGCGCTGGTTCCCGCTCATGATCTGTAATACAAATCATGCAGTGCGGGTCGGCACCGTATCGTAACAGCAGATCAGCTAACGCGCCAAGCGACTGCTTTTGCATGTCCAGCATCATTTCGGTCTGCCCGGGACTAGCTGCGTCGACTGACTCGACTCTTCGCTGCATTTGTAGGTACGCTTCGCCTAGCCACGCTTGCCAAGTCGTGCGGGAGCACCAATCGAGATAAATGCCACGTTCCTCTGGATCAAAAGGGTCACGTTCCTCTGGATCAAAAGGATACCGATCTAACCACCAATACGGCCATTCCCGAATGTGCGCATTTGGATTGCAGCCATGTTCCAGGATCCAGCGGCACAAGGTGAGATCAGGACTTCGAATATCAGTCTTGGTCATGGCATAGAGAACGCGACCGAGAAGGTCAGGTTCGAACTCGGGTTGCGTGTGGACACCACAAGGCAGATGCTTGTAGAGCTCGAGCACAGTCTTACCGAGTCCCGCTTTCACGCAGCGAGCTGGCATTTCGAGTCGGCAACGAGTACCCTGACCACGATATCCGAGAACTTCCTGCATTCGTGAAATCGCCAACGATTCACACGTCAGGAGCCACGACGCGTTGGCATCCAGATGAGACGATTGCTGGCAAGTGAGCAGTATGTGGTCGAGTGCCAATGATATTGCAAAGAAGTCCGTCTGAGCTTCTCGAAGGATGCAGATACACCGCAATTTGGCGAGATTGGGGATAAAGTCTGCATCGGAAAAGTGGGCGGGAATGCTCTCCTCCAAGTCAACATCTGATTTCTTGTCGGTCAACTAGTCGAATACTGTACGATGCGTGAAGTCGACTTCCTTGGTCCGTCGATCCAGAACCAGTAGGTCCTTGCATGTCTCTTCGAGAAAGTTTGCAGTCTGGCTCAGCATAGCTTCGGTACAAGGCTGCACGATGGACTCGTAATCCTGCCACGAGAAGCCCGGCTCTAAGCGGCTCTCACTTAGCAGCCAGAAGTTCAGGAACGATTTCGCAAATGTGGACTTTTCGTGAGCATCGGGCATTCTAAGGACTTCATGGCTTTGTTCGAAGGTGTTGATCTTTGCTGCGAGTTGCAGCGCAGCGGCTGTGTCTTTGATGTTTCGACTAGATCTTCCAATGCGAGCAAAAATGAGTTCGTGAAAGTACTTATCAAGGTCAGCGGGGAAATCGGCTATGACCTGAACAAGCTGTTCAACTCGTTTTCCTTTACGCATTTCACTGCATATTGCTTTGGTGATGAGCTCGGTCCAGAGGAAGACACCCTCAGCAGCGTAGGCGAGGTTGCGAATCAAACTTCGAGTAAGTTGGGTTTGGTCTTGAAAGTCGGAATGCTGGCCGACATCTGTTTCCACACCAGTCAACCGGTCCTTGACATAATTCTCCATATCGCGAAATGTCAAGCGGTCCAGGTACAAGGCCGGGACACACTCAAAGTCCCGAGTGAACACTACCCAAGGCCGGTGTGAGACGCAAAGCTTGACACTTGGCAATTTTGATATCCATAAGATTTCGGTAGCCAGGTCTCCCAGGTTGTCTTGAGGCTCACACTCATCCAGGGCGTCGACCTGGAAAAAGAACTTCACGCCTGACACAGAAGTGAGGCGAATGAGCATGTCTTTGAGCTTACTGCGGCTCCACGCGCTGTTCGCATCAATTTGTGAGCGAGGCGCACAGATGTCCTTGATTGCTTCCAGCTTGTTGGGAATCTCCGATCGCGAGAAGCCGAGCAAAGCGGAATGCAGCAAGCTCCTTAGAAGTCCCTCGATGGTTTTCTGCACATTCGCACCTAACAACCAGAAGAAATGATCCGCGCGAAGAAGAAAGTCGGTCGCTGCCCAACCTTGCAGCATCTGTGTCAACTTTTCGTTCACAGCGAGAGATCGCCTGGCATATAGTCAGCTGCTCTGCTGAAGGCTTCCGATTGTAGTCTGACACACATGAACTTGGACTTTCCCGAGCCTGGTTTACCTACGACACAGTACATGGCGGCCCCGTCTTTGTCCTGTAGCCAGGATTTAAGATTCATGTCAACTGTCCGAAACTGGTCCAGATGTTCGCGTCCGTTCTGGTTGCGCTTCTCAACAAATTGCATCTCGCCTTCCAAGAATGTCCATTCAAATGTACCCTCAAGCGCTTCGGTCAGGCTCTCTCTGCGGTCGTGCATTCCGGCATACCGGAGGCTCTCCAGGACTGCATTGAGGGTTCGCTCTTCGGGAGATGGCTCATGGTGATAGACATCTCCCAGATGTACACGGTCTCCCGCGACGTGCACACCGTCGTAAAGGTGACCGGCACGTGTTGGGAACGGCATGTCTTGACGGAAGGCTGAGCCGATAGCGCGAGCTGTCCAGCGTGCTACTCGCTGATATTCGGGACGAAGTCATAGAAGTGAAATGTGTCCAAAGTCTTGGTCTCTCCGGTTTCCTGGTCTTACAGAGTAGGGGGTCTCGAGCTTTCAGCCTACCGGATGCCGCCTATCAATTCAATGACAAAGCTGAGAACAGCGACATGAGGGAGCGGCTATAAGACTTGGCGAACGGCGCCGCTGTGTTATTGGAAGATTAAGCGAAGCCTGCTGCGTCCCAGATCTGTTCGCATGGTCTCGATAGCGAGAGTCGAACCGCTCCGCCTTGCAGTGCTTGCGGAGCACTCTACGTGGCGAGTAGCGCACCAGGAGACAGGCATAGCTTAGTTACCAGATCGAGATATCGAGATGGTCGACTTGGAAGTTGATGAGATGAGAAGAAGTTGTAGTGGAGTTGTTCTCCATCTGTTGTCTTGGCATGCTCCAGAGATCTCGATGAGTTCGCCACTTCACCTCCTTCCCCGCGTGGGGGCCACGAAGATCATCTACAAAACATCACGATGACATCTGAGGACCATACGTCTCATTCGCTCTAATGTCGGATAAGAAGGCCCATAAGCTCTGCAGATAAGTGGAAATGCACATCGACGAGGGGGTTGCCCGTTTGTTTGGTAGCTTGTGCATCAGAAGATCAGAAGATAAGGGAGCTTGAAGGAAGCAACTCGACCTTCCATTCTGTCTTCCCAAAAACTCATCCTGATAGCTCGCGATGTCTACACCCACCCCTCCCCTCACAGCCCTCGTCTTCGGCGCCTCCGGCATAACAGGCCACGCCATCCTCAGATCTCTCCTCACCTACCCAACCCCCACCACTTTCGCCCGCATCATAGGCCTTACGAACCGTCCCTTGACAACCGCCGATTCGCACCTAGACGCCGACCAGCGCGTTGAGCTCTACTCCGGTATTGACCTGTTAGATCGCGAAAAATCTCTCCTGCAACTCCAGCATGTGCCCGGTATCCAGCAGGTCACGCACGTTTACTATGCGTCTTACGCGGGACATGGTCAGGATTTCGAGGAGCTGAAGAGGGTTAACAGTGAGCTGTTGACGAATGCGATCGGAGGTGTGGAGATCTGTTGTCCGGTGCTGCGGTTTGTTACGCTTAATACTGGTGGAAAGGTGAGTTTCTCTCAGCAGACAAGTCAATCGGACAGGCTAACGCCAATGTCGCCCAAATCTGACCCATTCATTTTGTCCCCCGAGAGCCATCTGTCCGAACTCTGTCTAACCCAGAAATCTTAGGCATACGGCATCGAATTCCACACCTCAGTCTCCTTCAACCCACCCCTCCGCGAATCCCACCCCCGAATTCCCGAACCCTACGCCAGCAACATCTTCTACTACACCCAGAACGACATCCTCGCCCGCGCCAGCGCCGGCAAACCTTGGTCATTCTGCGAGATCCGGCCGGACGTGATCGTGGGCTTCGTGCCACGAGGCAATTTCATGAACATGGCCCAGGGCCTCGCAATGTACTTCAGCTTGTATCGCGAAGTGAAAGGCGAGGGCGCAGAAGTGCGCTTCCCGTATGGAGAGGAGGCTTGGAGCGCGTTGCATACGGATTCGAGCGCGGATATACTGGGGAGGTTCCATGTTTTTGCTTCGTTGGCGGAGCCGGTGGAGATGATCGCGGGGAAGGCGTTTAATGTTGTTGATGGGCCGGCTTTTGCTTGGAGGGATTTGTGGCCGAGGTTGGCGGCTTATTTCGGTCTCATTGGCACTGGACCTGGGGGGACTGGACTGGGTGGCTCGGTGGGCGTGCGGGATTGGGTGCAGGCCAAGAAGAATGTTTGGGAGACGTTGGAGACCAAGGGTGGATTGAAGGCTGGTGTGTTGAACGAGACTGGGTTTGATTTTGTCGATGCTGTTATGAGGATTCCGGTTAGGAGGGACTTTGACTCGGCGGCTAGGAAGGCGGTTGGCTTCACGGAGGAGAGGGATCCTGTTGAAGGGTACAGGCTTGCTTTCGATGAAATGCGGGCTGCGAGGATTATTCCTTGATGAGTATGAGCTTTCGATATGACGACATGTGGTCTTTCTTTCCGAATGAGTATACAAATGATGGAGCATGGGTATCTTGTTCATGGAGCTGCGGCTTCGCAGTATGCTGTGAAAGAAATGAGACGAGATTTCAACCAGACGCCAAATCTCCTTGCCGCTTGTAATGCAAAAGTAGACAAATCCTTGAGACGGAATCTGATGAAGTGTCAGCATGGTGCGGCAAGAATCGCAGGGAGAATGAACAGGACCTACCATTTCCCCGGGCTGGGCTTCATGAACTCGACATCGTTGTCCTTGTTGTCCGCACGGGCTTCTGCGATCATGTCCTCGATGCCCTTTTCTTTCAACGCTTTCTGTACTCGTCGTGTCAGTACTGTAGATGAAGCGCAACCGCTCGTCTACTTCCGAGTAACCATACCGTCAAGCAAAGACTGTATTTTTCAAACAAAGGCGCGCACTCGTCCTCTTTGGCGACACCGCGAACGAATTCTAGGACTGATGTGAGCTCGTGTTTGAGGTGGCGGAAGAGTCGAAGTCACATACTCTCACTATACCACTTGAGAAAGCAGGTGTCGTAACGTCTGCGCATGATGTATTAGTACTTTTATACCGCTGAGATTTCTAACTTGTGTCTACATACTCCTTGACCTGGTTGCATTCGGGGGCAAATGAAGCGGACATGGTGGGAGTCGAGTTATCAGAACGAGTGTATCAAAATAGACAGCTGGGTGTCAGATCGAGTCTCGATGAGCTGTGACCTGGCAATAATGAAATGAACAAAATTGATGGCATGTGATGAGTTGCCTTCCCTTGTTCAGTGGCGGCAGGAAGGTGAGGCTCCGGATTTAACCTCAGGGTCCATGCACATGCGCGCGCTCCAGAAAATGCTGGCTGACTTGATCGCCGAATTGAAGCTCTCCAACTTGAACACTTTCGCTTTCACCATCCTCACTTTGCGACAACCACAACACTGCGACAATCTGCGCAGATGAACATTGTCCATTATTAGGGACAGCAACACAACCAAAACCACACAACGGGAATCCGCCATGGATGACTTTGCGCGCCTCCAGTCCTCCGTCCAAGCCGCCCTCGTCGACACCACCCGCAGCGCTACTGCTCTCGCCGCCGAGGACTTGTCCTTCCATCGCACCGTCGATCCGTCGCTGAGCACCGCTCTAGACGCCCAAAATGCGCGGCTTCTCTCTCTTGCGAGCCGCCTTCTCGGCTCTGCGACTGCGGATGCGGACAACGTACGTCCGACCCTGCGTGACATCGAAGATGTTGAGAGCAACTGGACACGGGTCGTTGATGTCGTCGACAGCCTGCTTGAGCGCGCCGATACCGCGCTGGACGAATTTACTGGCGCTGTAAAGAGGTTGAGCCCGAGGGAACAGGTAGGAGATATCGATAATCGAGTGCAGGAAGTGAATGTGCTAATTGGAGAAAAGACACCCATCGGAAACAAGCCTACGAAGCCTTCGCGAATCTCCGCAGCATTGAGGTCTCAGGATATTGAGAAGCCCCAGCTCACCTTCGACAACAAGCCCGCCAACCAGACCACTACGCCATTCAAGCCACTCTTGCAGAGTAAGCCTCATGCGAGCGTCGCTCTCGAGATGGCGCCCGTTGCTACAGACAACGACTCAAAAAAACAGTACGTCGAATATCTTGCGATCCATTCCCAGCTTGGCGTAGAGCACATCTCTCTGCTAGGTCAAAAGGATCGCAGGCGCTCAACCTTATATATAGACACTCATATTCCTTACAGATTCCCCCACCCGTACCAGCTCGAGATCGAACAGTACAACTACCCTTCGACCGTTTACACGCACGCCGAGCCGACCAACTACCACCCCTTCGAATCAACTACTGCGACCTTTGTCGACACCGAAGAAGCTCTCGATGAGATGCTGCAAGAGTTGAAGAAAGCAAAGGAAATTGCCATCGATTTGGAACACCACGATCAACGCTCATACATCGGCATCGTGTGCCTCATGCAAATCAGCACCCGCGATCGCGACTGGATCGTCGACACGCTCGTGCCATGGAGGCGGAAGCTGCAGGCCCTCAATGAGGTGTTTGCGGATCCGACGATCGTCAAAGTCATGCACGGCGCTCACATGGACATGATATGGCTTCAAAGAGACCTTGGTCTTTACGTCGTTGGGCTATTCGACACTCACCACGCATCGCGCGCGCTGGGCTACCCGGGAGGCAGCTACGCGTTCCTCTTGCAGAAGTTCACCGGCGTGCAGGCGCAAAAGCAATACCAGACCGCAGATTGGCGCATCAGGCCATTGCCCCAGGAATTGCTCGACTATGCGCGCAGCGATACACACTACCTCATGTACATTTACGACAACATGCGGAACGAACTGATCGAAAAGTCAGACTTCTCGGTCCCCAACCACGAAAAGGACAAGGTTCACGATGTCTGCCAGCGCTCAAAGGAGTATGCGCTTCAGCGTTACGAACACCCCGTCTACGACACCGAGACTGGCCAAGGCAATGGTGGCTGGTACAAGATGTTGTCTCGAACGCCCGCGAATTTGAGCAAGCAGGAATTCTCTGTTTTCCGCGGGTTGCACAGATGGCGCGATGAGGTTGCCCGAGAGCAGGACGATAGCGTCAACTACGTGATGCCCAACCACATGATCTTCACACTGGCACGCGCCATGCCGAGCACTAGAGCGGAGCTATTCAACGTTGCGCAGCCAGCCACGCAGACCGTTCGACTGCGCGCGGAAGAGCTCGTCGCAACTATCGCAAAGGCAAAGAAGGACGGCGAGAACGGTCCAGAGATGCTTGAAACGCTCGCAAAGATCGACCCAGCTCAATTCAAGAAGGCGCTGGACAAAGCTGCAACCCAAACAGCAGCCGGCTTCGAAGGAGTGGCCAAGTACGCAAACCAAAACAAGCCGGAGCCCGTCACCGGCAATTTCGGCACACTTCTGTCTATTCCTCTTAGGAGTGACAAGAGCATGTTCTGGGGCGGCAAATCACAACAGACTAGACCCGTCTCGACGGTTCCCGATGTCCAGCTCAGAGTTCCTATGCCGCCTCTGACAGCCGAGATTTTCTCAGAGACCGCTGCCTCGGAAGCCGCACAAATGAAGACAACACCTCCATCTCCCGAACAAGCACCCGCCGAAGAACCCCAAGACGAAACTTTCATCCTCAAACAACTCGGCCGTAACAAGAAGCGCAAGCTCGACGAACCCACACCTGCCCCAGCCCCAGACGCTCTCGCCACCCAAACGGACGAAGTCACCATCGACCCAGCATCCGACCGCGCAGCACAAAAAGCCGAACGCAAACGCCTCAAGAGGGAAGCCAAAGCCGCACAGCAAGAAGCACCCGCGGCCGAAGAAGAAGAAGCGTTCGACTACACGACCGCGCCTTCAATTCTCAACCCGCCCAGGAAGACGAACTTGCAGCTCAAGGCCGAGCGCAAGGCTAGCAAGGTCAAGGATCCGTACAAGAAGAGTATGGATGCGCCTAAAGGACAGGCTAGGGCGCAGAAGGAGCGGGCTGGTAAGAGTATGACTTTTAAGAAGTGAGGGACTGATGGGGATTATTATTCTTAGCGGCTGCGGCTCTTTATATTATAGCAGATGGTGCAGAGATGGGTATCCTCTTTTGCTTGGAGCATTCCATGAGCGATGGAGGAGTTCATGAGAGTGGAACTCAGTCGGCTTCCTTCACGAGTTGAAAATTATCAAGCATGGAATGGAGTCTGATATGAGCTGTTTCGGTCATCTAGGTAGACTAGCCCACAACCAGCAGTTGCCCAACCATGGGAAATTATATCTTCTGCAAATCAGCCTGAGAGCAGACGTTGGTATCTTTCAGTAGATCCAATGCCTTTACATGGGCAACGCACTGACATTAACTGCAGTTTCTCCCTAACAGTAATAATGGCAGAGCTGATATTATTATCATGGCAATTCTGCAGAAGCCATGTCAAAGTTCAATCTAACATCAGAGACATCGAAACGGTCAAAACTGCTACACGGTTGGATTGGTTGATTGCCAGATCTCCTACAGACTGCTATGTATACCATTGTCACCGGAGTGGACGCCGCTTTCTTCCTCTTCCCTCCTCTTCCCAGGTCTTCTTCACTTCATACTCTCGTTATCAACAAGAAAGTCATAGCGACAGCCACAGTCCCAACGACAACCAACAACGACGGTCCCAACGACAGCGAACCAACAGTCACAACGTCAACGAACCACAGTCCCGACGACAGCTCACAGTCCCACCGACGTCCACAGTCCCACCCCCACAACCACCCACCACCACCACAAACAATGCGCCCCTCAACCCTCTCCCTCCGCTCCCTCGCCCCTCTCCTCTTCGCCCTAATCACAACAACAACAACAGCCCTCTCAAACGCCACCCTCGCCCCCGAATCAACCCACCCCTACGCCGTCGCAATCCTCGCCCACCCCTCCCCCGGCGAACCCTACTTCACCTGCGCCGGCTCCCTCCTCTCCGCCACCACAGTCCTGACCTCCGCCAGCTGCGTCCAGAACCGCGATGTCCTGAGCGTGCGCTACGGTTCGCACGACCGTGCAAAAGGCGGGGAGGTCGTGGATATAGAAGCGATAGTCCGGCACCCGGATTTTGACGAGGGGACGATGGAGTGGGATTTTGCGGTGTTGAGATTGAAGGGGGAGGGGGTGGATTTGGATGCTGGTGGGAAGAAGGTCGGGGTTGTGAAGTTGCCGGAGGACGGGGATGGGTATAAGAAGGGAGAGGTTTATCGCGTTGCGGGTTGGGGAAAGACGGAGAGTGGTGCTAAGGCTGGGGGGTCGACGAAGTTGAGGGAGGGGGGGATGAAAGCTGTCACTCGGAAGAGTTGCTCGAAGACTTGGGGGAAGGATATCGGGGACAGTCAGATGTGCGTTGAGCACAGTGGGACGCTGAAGAAGGTTGAGAAGAAGGTTTTGGCGGCGGCGACTTCGATTTGCGATGGCGATAGTGGGGGGCCGTTGGTGGATGATGCTACTGGGGAGGTGTTGTGGGGTGTTGTTTCCTACGGTGTTGCAACGTGCGATACGCAAGATTTTCCGAATGTTTTCTCGTTTGTGTTTGAGGCGAGGGAGTGGATTTTGGAGAATATGAAGTGAGTGATGAGGTGGTTGGTGGTTGTTGAGGAAGGAGGTGGGCTTTTTCGTACTGTATGTGCCTGATGGTTATTAATTTTAATGTGTATTGTTTCAATCCACCTGAGCTGGCCGCAGTTTGTTGACTGGCAATATCGACAGAGTGTGGTTGATCCTCCATTTTCCTATGAGAGACGAAATGGCGCCTGTGGAATAGCCTACCGATGAACTAGTAGAGAATGAGTTCGGATGTTAGTTGATATGCCGGAGTCAGCACGATCGGGCCAACGTGGGATGGAATCTGGAGTCGCTTTGAGGTTGATTTTGCTTCGTCTTAGGGTCATTCTCCAGTCCGAATGCATCGATTGTAGTCTGACCGTGTCCGTCAGAAATCGTGACCTGGACCACTAGAATATTCTATGTAAGCATTTCGTCGTACAGCAATCATCTCGTTCATATATGCCTTTTTTATGTGACAGCCCTGTAAACCACCGTGAGCAGAGATATATCATACATCACCCATAACCTCATAACATCACCCAACCAACCCTCACCTCCCCTTGAACATCGGCTTCCGCTTCTCCCCAAACGCAGTCAGCGCCTCGGTGCGATCCGCAGTCGGCAGCACCAGCTCATACGCCATATTCTCACTGCTCTCGCCCTTCTCCCAGCCATTGACAGCCTGCAAAGCCGCGCGAATGGCAATCGGCCCGCCTTCGCAGATGTCGTTCGCCATGGCGACGGCTTGGCCCAGGACTTTATTGCGTACGACGCCGGGCTCTTGCGCTTCTTCTTCGGACACTTCGACCAGGCGGTCGGCGAGGCCCATGAAGTAGGCTTCGGGGCCCGAGACGCGGCGGCCGGTGAGGATCATGTCGCGGGCGCGGGAGGGTCCGATGAGAGCGGGGAGGCGGTAGGTTCCTCCTGAGTGTTGTTAGTTGTCAGTTGTTGAGAGGGATTGGATGTTGTATGGCAGAGGGAACATACCAGCACCTGGGATGATTGCGAGACGCGTCTCGGGCAGAGCGACTGTAGCCGTGGAAGCCAACACACGGAAGTTGGTGCAGAGACCCAGCTCAAGGCCGCCGCCAAAAGCTGTGCTGCCAATGGCCGAGATGGTAGGGATTGGAAGTGTTGACAAGCGGGTGAAAGTGCTCCTCAACTTGGTCAAGAATTGGGCGACACTATCCATATCGTATCAGCATACCAACACCTCATATCCAACCAAGACTACAGGTATCTCTTACTCTTCCGGCGACATGCCCAGTCTCTCCTTCAAGTCGGCGCCAGCGCAAAAGGCATTGTCAGACTCGCTGGCCAGGATCAAAGCTCTTGTGCTGCCTTTGCCGCCCTCCTCGTGCAAGCCCTCTACGACGCCGCTCAGTTCGCTCAGCAGCTGTGTCGAGATGGCGTTGCGGGCTTTGGGGCGGTCGAGCGATAGGACGGTGATGGTGCCCGCGTGTGGAGCCGGGATGCTCGAGATCTTGAGGGCGGATCGAAGCCCTGAGGCGTATGAGCGTTGCTGTTGTTGTTGGTGGTAGACGGCGGCTTTCCGCCATTGTCTGTTGGCTTGGACGACTACATTGCGGCGGGAGACGAGGCCGAACATGTTGTAGATATTTTGATGGACACAGACAGACAGCTCGAGCTACACAGCCGCGAGAGGTTAAAGCGTGCGGCTCATGATCAACGTCAGTGGAACAGTGGAACCCTGGAACCTCGGCTCAACCTTGATCATCCTCTCCCGAACAACACACGCCAATGATAAGGGGGCTGGGAAGAGCGTGCCTGGCCCTGGTGATAAGCATCACACTCTAAATGTCTTAACTAGACGTGACTGGTTACCAAGGTATTACTAGTACATCGACCTACATCAACCCGACGTTCCACTCACAATCCTCCTTCCTTCTTGGTGACCATTCCGGCCTCGTTTCGTCGACGACATCGGCCTCCTGCATCAAACTCCCAAGAACCATCATCTCCATCTCGGCCCTCCCGAGCCTATCAAACCCTCTGCACGACTTTCCAATAACCAGCTTTCACAGCAATCATGTCCTGGGTGGCAAGAATAAAAGACGCGCCCTCTCCCCTACAATCACTCCCATCAACACCACCCTCCATCATCAACTCAGTATCGGATACCATGCCCTCCCTCCGCTCCCTATCCAAATACGCCCTCTCCTCTCTTGGAGCCTCCCAATCCGTCTTCGCAAACATGAACTCCGCCATGTCCCTGAACTCCGCCATGTCCCTCTCCTCGTGCCCCTCCCCCGAACTCTCCTGCCACAACACCACCGCCCAGCCCAACCTTTGCTGCTTCAACTCCCCCGGTGGCGCCCTCCTGCAGACCCAATTCTGGGACACAAACCCGCCCACCGGCCCAGACGACTCCTGGACCCTCCACGGCCTGTGGCCGGACAACTGCGACGGCACCTACGAGGCCAACTGCGACCCGCGCCGCACCTACACCAACATCACCGAGATCCTGCAAGCCGCGGGAGCGGATGAGACTCTGGCGTACATGCAGAAGTACTGGAAGGACTACAAGGGCGACGACGAGTCCTTCTGGGAGCACGAGTGGAGCAAGCACGGCACTTGCATCTCCACCCTTGACCCGGAATGCTACGCAGACTACCAGCCGACTGAGGAAGTCCCCATCTTCTTCAACCGCACCGTCTCGCTCTTCCAGTCCCTCCCGTCCTACGACACCCTCTCCGCCGCCGGCATCATCCCTTCGACCACCAAGACGTACACTTCCGCCGAAATCCAAGCCGCCCTCAGCGCCCAGCACGGCCAGGAAGTTTACCTCGGCTGCTCGAGCGGCGCGCTGAACGAGATTTGGTATTTTTTCAACGTTCGTGGTACGCTTGAGGCTGGCACCTTCGAAGCTTCCGTCCCGCTCGCGAAGTCTAAATGTCCCGCCACTGGTGTGAAATACCTGCCCAAACGCTCCGGCGGAGCAGCACCCACCGGAACCGCTACTGCGACTCACACTTCTGGTGGCGCAAGCCCGACTGCCACCAGCGGTCCGTTCAGCGGCAAGGGAAGCTTGAACGTGCAGGTCTCCGGCGCGAGCAAGGGCTGCTTGATTTCGAACGGGAAGTGGTACGTGTCCGGTACGTGTGCGACGTACACCGCCACAGCGGCCGACGGCAACGCACCCCGGGTCAAGCGCGCCGAAGGCGATTCCTTCACCCTTGCCTCCTCCAAAGGCGACTGTGGTATTCTGGAAGGCGCTTTCGCTTGCGGGTCGGGCGTTGAGAAGGGCGTGTTTGGTTCCGAGGGCGGAAAGCTGGTCTTTGATGGCAGTGCGAACTTCACTGCGGATGGTGTTCCGGCGGGGACGAAGCAGGTTTCTGTCTTTGCTGGAAGTGACCGCGCGGTTGCGCTGGATTTGCATTGGGGCGCTTGAGTTTGATGTGCCTCTTACTTGCAAGACGCATTACCATACCATAGAAGCATGAGCATTGCATAGACTTGTGAGGTTGTATTGAATAGCATTTACTGAAGCACTGCGTGCAAATTGTTGACGATTGTGCCTGGGATTGTTGTCGCCGGTCTTTCAGGTCAATTATTCTGCGCATGTTGAATGCGCGAATCACAACACGGACCACCACCACCACAGACTCCCGAAATTAGGCATCGACGCGGTCACTACCTACCCACGTCACGGCAAGAACGCAGACACCGAGAAAGACCACAGGCACCAACAACAGACACGACATTCACCAAGCCAAGTCAATGAGAGCATGGAAGTGTGGTTTGGGAGCACTACCGCTCATTGCATTCATGTCATGGTAGGTAAGTACTCAGGTTATCAAATGCAGAAACTCCGTCCTTGTCCCGCAGGACCATCATCAGCTTCGTAGTAGAGTCGTCAATCCTCCCAAAAGCTCCTCCACCGATCAGGACCAAAGAACACTAGCAGCAGCACAGGGGACCATCGACCACCACCAAGTCAGAAGAAAGAAAGCAAGAAAGGAAAAGAACAAGAAGAAAAGGACAGATCAGGTCGACGACGACTTCGGGGCATCGGTAGAAGCCGCAGGAGCAGCAACACCTACCGCCGGGGCAGTAGTCGTCGTGGTAGTCGAGGTAGAAGTAGGCTTGACAACCTTCTCCAGATGACTAGTGGCATGTTCGTCCTTCTTGTGATCCTTGCAGGTGTTGTCGGTGTGGTCTTGGGGGTGTTGGTGATGATGGTGGTGCAGAGTGTCAAACATGCTGTGGTGTTCCTTGGGATCTTCGTGTTTGTGGGTAGTGGAGGTTTTGGAAGGGTCAGCATGGCCGGAGGCACTCTACTTCTTGTCCATGCCGACGGCGTGCTTGGCCTTGTCGAGAAGGGACTCGTCCGTGGCGCCGGTGGCGGTGGTGGTACCGGTGGTGTTGCTGCCGGTGGAGCAGGTGCCGTTGCCGGAGGAGCAGGTGTGGTCGTCCTTGACGCGGGAGACCTTGTCGGTGGCGGCCTGGGTGGTCGACTTGTGGGA
Organism: Cladosporium phlei; assembly: GCA_003614995.1. NCBI lineage: Eukaryota > Fungi > Ascomycota > Dothideomycetes > Cladosporiales > Cladosporiaceae > Cladosporium > Cladosporium phlei. Next base: position 15,072 of record QZFA01000228.1, on the reverse strand, counting down.
GTCGGGGAGGACGTCACTGTTGAGGATGAGGGGGTCAGTTGGGTGTTCTCGGTGGTGAAGGTGAGGATTGGGATGCAAGAGCAGGGAGGGCTTACCGCTGAACCTTGTCAGTGACGCCGGAGACGGTGTCGGTGACCTTGTCGGTGGTCGACTTGGCGGTGTTCGGGGTGGCGTGGTCGGCGACCTCTGGGAAGTGTGTCAGCCTGCAATGGCTCGGGGGATGGGAGAGGGAGGATGTACTGTCGTGGATGTCCTTGCGGCCGAGGTCAGACATGATGACGGTGGTGTTGGTTGTTTGGTGATTTGTTGGTGGTTGGAAGGTAGATTGGAGTGAGAGTGTTGTTGTTGACTTGGTTGCTGATTGCTGAGGAGTCGGTCGGTCGAGAGTGGTGTGTAGAAGAGAAGAAGGATTGGGAAAGGAAGAAAGGCTTTATGGTGGTCGGTCAGGCGGTCAGGCAACCACGTTTGGTTCCGTTGGGGGAAGGCACAAGGTGACGTTGAGGGAAGGCACGAGAAGACCGCATCGTTGCCGCCGCCTGGCAGTGCCGCTTGACATTTGACACTCCTCGTCATGAGCGTCGCATGTGATCGCATGTGAAATGCGATTGTCATTGTCGTCGCAGCAAACCGCAGCAAACTCATTCACCGAAACCCGCAGTCTCATGCGCCATCTCCCGACCACATCGAGTGTCGACATCACGATTCGATGCATGCGACATACAACCTCAAATCCATCGTTCCTGAAGCCTCTCCAAGTCAAACTCGACCGAATAAACCCGATTCGGATGCAAGTGTTTCGACACATGATCATGAACCGCCTCTCCCAACGCTCCAGCACATGAAAAGTCGATCAGAACAAGCTCTCCATCGCTCCTCTTCATGATATTGAAAAAGTGGATGTCGCCGTGACAATACCCGGCTTGATGCAATTGATCCATCAAGCCTTTGATCTCTTCTTTGCGGGCGGTTGTTTCTTGCTTGTCTACCTTGCCCAAGCGCTCAAGTCGAAACCCGAAGATGCCCTCGTCGTCTCTGAGTGGCTCGGGATCGATCCGTGCGACGAAGCTGAGGTGCGAGAGTCTTTGCATCATCTCGAACTCGTGCTGGATACGCTCGCGGCGGTACGCTCTCGGATGTGCCAGTTTGATCACTGGATACGCAGACTCGCTTTTGCGTTCGAGTCGAGCGCAGGCATTGGAGCCGTAGCCCAACAATGTCGAGTTCTCCCACAATACACGCTTGGTGTCGCTGAATTCCAGGTCGAGGATCACAACGTCGAGCTCTGGGCGAGTGTTGATGAAGTCGGGAAGGAACGCCCATCCTCGTTCGCGTCGCCAGGACGCCTCTTTCGGTTGGCCGTCGATTTCGATGAAAATGTAATATCGAGTCCGGTCTTCCTTTCTGGAAGGTGGAGAGAATGGAGTCGTTGTTGTCATCGTGCTGGCCTCGAGTTTGGTGGACGGCGTTGGTTGGTGGTAAGCCTTTTCGAAGGATCAATAAACTTGCAGGTACACACGAGGTTAGTGGATGTTCCTGTGTAACCGAGACTACAGTATTTTAGGCACCAGCCCCGCACCACAGTTACTGCAGTACAAGGTACCTAGTATCACACAAGATGTTGACAGGCGCCATCTTGCGCTTTGTGACTTCGTGGCAAATCGCTGACGCCATGTGTCTCTTCACAGTGCTCCTCAGCCTGTGTTATGTCTCAGTCACATGCATCTACTTACCACAGCAACTACTCCGTGAAGACCACCGAGACGGACACTTCGAAGCCGCAGTCACTGACCTACCGCTTGATCACTTCAACTCGACAGATGAACGGACGTTCCCGAATCGCTTTTGGATCAACACGACTTTCTACCAACCCGGAGGTCCAGTCTTCTTCTACGATGCAGGAGAGCGCGGCGTCTCAGGCAGCGAGACAGCGTTGTCTTCGAGTTCTCATCCTCTGATGAGACTCACAGAAACATTCCATGGAGTTGCCATCGCGTGGGAGCACAGGTACTATGGCCTTAGCTCTCCCTTCCCCGAGAGGCTTAACGGAACGCAAGAAGAGCGTCAAGAAGCGTACCAGTATCTGAACACCGAGCAAGCGCTCGAGGACACAGTCCACTTCGCTTCACACTTTAAGCCCAAAGGTCTCGAAAAGTACTGGAACAGTCTCGGCCCCAAGGTCACTCCCTGGATTTGGGTCGGAGGCTCTTACCCGGGTCAGCGAGGCGCAATGATACGACGGCGAAATCCAGACGTCTTCTTCGCGAGCTGGAGCAGCAGTGCAAACGTACAGATTAGGGAGAGTCTGCCAGAGTACTACCTTCGCGTATCGCGCTATCTGCCCGGAGACTGCCGTGAGGTTGTTCAAGCGTTCGTGCGGCACGTTGATGCCGTGTTGGCAAATAGAAAACGGCTGGAGAAATACCGACTCAGATGGGCGATAGCTCGTCGCTGGTCTGCGGAGACATTCACTTACTGGGAACGAATCATCTTCGCGCTTGCGGCTCCTGACTTTGTCGTCGTTGGTCAACTCCAAAGCCTGATCGCGGCGGACTGGCAGTGGAGGGGCTTGGAGGGTCGAATGGCGGCTACTTGCACTGCAATCAGCGCTGCCGATTTTCGCTCGGATCTCAACACTTACACTGCAATGGACACGGTCCTCGATGCCATCGAAGCAAACAACCGCTATTTCGCCTCGCACTCTAAGGCCGGACAACACTTTCCTCACGACGCAGAAGCCTGGGCGTACCAGTCGTGCACCGAGTACTTCAACTTCCGGACCGCTGCTGAGAACGACCCCTACAACATCCTCTCCTTGCTCTTCACACAAGAGAACATGTGGGCAGACGACTGCGAGCGCCAATTTCTCTGGCTCTCGCCACCTTCAGCTTCAGACATCCCTGCACCAGCGAAGTACGCCGGTTGGGACAAGAACATGAGCAGGGTCATGTTCACGACCGGCTTGGAGGATCCGTGGCACGATATCAGCATGGTACCCAGTGAAGGCTTGGTGCCGGGCTCGCCGCGCCAGAGGAGGATGACTGATGTTGTGCCGGCTTGTGATGAGGCGATGGCCGGGGACGAGGTGTTCGGGCTTGTGTTCGAGAATGGGAGACATTGCAGTGATCTTTTGCCGGGGTCTGAGGAGATGTTGGCAGCGACAGAGTTGTTCGAGAAGGCCCTGAGGTCTTGGCTGCCTTGCTTTTAGGATCGCAATTGCTCCTGCGGCTGCAAAGTTGCCAGGCTTCCAAAAGCCCATGGAACTCTTGGTGTCAAAGAGTCCTTGGTCGAGCTGTACGGTGTCCTTGGCGGTAGACCTCCGAGCACAGAGCAGACTCGGAGTGACGGCCGATGATGCGTTGCAGGAATGGCGTCGGTGATGGACGTCCGTTTGTTTGATGGAGACGTGTGTTCGTGAATTGGTTCGGTGATGCCGGCAAGACTTTCCGTCTTGCAAAATTGAGTCTATCCTGGGGTCGATCGAAGGCCCTCCACCACAGCACGGCGCAGTAACTTGTTGATTTTACATGCTACAAGAGGTGGAGAACGGATGACAAACTTTGGTTCATCCAGAGATGGTAGACACGGCTGAGATCTCCGCTCCTCTGCGACTGATCAGCGCGTGGCATCCGTTTCGAGTATATGCTGTACTTACATATATGCTGCTAGGCTAATCCCAACCTCGATACATGCAAAACTTCTTCGGACTCCCGACCACCTTCAAAGCGTTAATCCTTGATCGAATTGCGTCAAATCAAGACGGTTATGAAACCACAGAGATTGTTTCCATCGTCGGTCCTTCATAGATGCTCTACGTCGATTTATTCGATAACTTTGAGTATGGTCTGTACATAACTACTCGCAGATGCGGAGCAAGCTCTATCCCGAACCTTAAGAGCTGCAACATACTTCATCGACTCCACAACCGACTCCACGATCACACATGTATTCACGAGTTCCTGCTGGCTCGTGGCGGACGCTATATCGAACACGCCCATCAGCCGCTGCCGACGATGCATATCGCGCCGAATCAAGTCAATACACCACCGCCTACGACGCGTGTCAGGAACTCTGACTGGACTTGCGATGCAGTATGTCTGGTAAGGAATCCGCATGCCGCTTTTCGAGCTGCAACAGTGGCATCACAGCTGCAATATTCACACTCTTGGTATACTATAGCGGCTAAGGCGAGTTGTGGAGCTATGCCGCCTCGTTACCACACGGATCGAGCGATGTTGCATCGTACGTCGTGATGATGTAGCTCATGGGGACGGAGAGTGACTTCCAGTTTGCTGTAAGAGCCTGTCCAGTCTCCATCTCGTCTACCCTTGACCTCTCCCAACCCACACAACAAACCTACACAACGACCATTCGCAACCATGAGCTGCTCCCGCGTAGTGTACTTGACGGCCGTGAACGGAGGCCACGTGGCCGAAGTCAACAATTCCGGCAAGGAGATCAAGACCCAAAAAGCAACGCAGTCAAAGGCCCAGCAGTGGGTAGTCGAGTACAAAGACTCGCACAAGAGAGACGAGTTCGCCCTTCGGAACGTCGCGACCGACAAGTATCTCGGAGCTCCCAAGGGAGACGCCGCCACGCACTGCACGACAGGCGAAAAACACTTCTGGCGCGCAGAACCTGGACACGCGCCCGGTGCCTTCTGGTAAGTCTCGATTTTGCGGAAGGATGTATCGTTGCGCGCGTGCTCATTCATGATCAGGTTGAAGAGCCTCCAATTCGACGACGCGTGCTTGTGCAATGCGGGCGCCAGCCACCTCCCAAATTCTGTGGTATACTTATGGCGGAAAGAGGTATGTTCCCCCTTTTGTTTGTGCCCAGCATCATGGAAGAGTAGCTGATCGGTGCGTAGGAGTCTTGGGTCCACTCTATGCTCTGGTACTTGAGAGATGTGAGCGACAAGGGTTATATCAGTGGTCTGGTTAGCACAGGCATGCAGTGAGCAATGGAAAGTGTCGTTGTCCATGATGAGACCGCTACTGTGCGCCCGCCTTGTTCCAGTGACTATACTTTTGCTGCATTATGCTTTCCATTGTACGCTCGCGGCCTGCTCTCCGACACATGGCAAATAGCTCACTGCCGCTTGACTGCTGGCGAAGATCCAGGAGTCTCTTGCGGAGGCGTCGGTCTCCGTGCTTGTGTTTGCGGATGCGAGGTTGGTGTCCGAAGGTGCGCTCAAATCTTGTCAAGTCGCAAAAAGAGGAAGTGATGCATGTTGATGTCCTGGGGTTTGGATCGAGACTAACAGGGACCGGGTAGGCAGGCGTTCCAGTACGGGAATGTTGGTATAGGTACCTAGACAACTTTCGATTGAAAGGCACTTGGGTATGGTATGAGGGGATGTTGCGCTGGCTGCCCACGCGCAAGACAGAAGGTTGATGGTGGTGGGAGCAAGACAGACGAGCGTTACGGACTTACAGTAGTCGAAACCTCGGTCCAAGGTCCGCAAGTGTGGCCCCAACTCTAACCCTCAAGAACACATCGATCGATAGATGACTCGATTTAACAAGTATACTTCCTAGTAATATTAACAGCAGTGCATTGCAAGATGCTACAGGACATGTTCTTCCCGTACATTTCGAGTGACCGGTACGCCAAAGACGCCTATTCTTTCAGTCTCAAGACATCGCCAACTGTCCTCTCCAGTCCATCCGCTTTGCGCAACGTTTCAGCATTCTCCAAAAATTCCTCGCCAATCCCTCCGACTGCTTGTAAGTCAACTGCGCATCATCCCAAAATGCGGTAATCTTCACTCTATCTCCTCTAGGTAATGCCAGAAGCCGCCACAGCAACCCGATGTCCATCCTGTTGACCGCTCGCGCCATCTCTATGTGCTCAGGCGGATCCCACGGCTGCAACCGGTGAGAATCTGGTCGTTTCCAGATCTCATGCGCAAGATGACCCGAACCCGGCGATTCCTCATCCAAGCGAGCATGGACGGCCCCGAACGGCGCAGCAGCGTACTTTGTCAGCAGCTCTTGCTCTTCTTGCAATCGCTGCAACAATGCAAGAACCGTTTCTTCGGGAGCGAGCGGTATGATTTTCGGTGTGATCTGCCGGGATGCAGAATGCATTCTAGAGTTTTGCCATTGCGGCATGAATGGCTAAGCTTTCGATGCTTGATAGTTGGCGAACACCGCAAGGTTGGTACAACTTCTTCTCGCGCTCAGGATGGCCAAAGCCGCTTTGAAGATGATGGACGTCTCAATGTTGTGCTGACGCTTGACCTGCGGAGCAATCGGGACGTTGCAGTCCTGGCTGCATATCGAGTCTTTTCCTCTTCGCTCCAAATGCAGCCGGCGGCCAACTAGCTGTGCTTCCTCTGAACCATCCGTCTGCCCTCTACGGTCTGTCGCATGTGCTCGTGGCTCATGTCTTCGCCCGCGGACCTTTTGAGCACTGCCATGGGTACCTCGCCAGCAATCTCATCGGGATAACAGATCACTTCTGCGGTAATCTTCAGCTCATGTAACAACGCAGCTTCGATGGCAACCGAGGAGATGTTGTCGCCGCCGCGGATGGTGAATTCCTTGTAATGCCCAGCGAGATGATCAGTTTCATCGGTCTGGCGACTATTCGTCATTAGCACAAGAAGCTCTGTGTGATTTGTGTTTGGATCTTGAGGTGGGTTTATGATTCCATTAAAGGCAAATGCGTTCCGTCAAACCTACTGTAGGGGCCGGTTCTGTTCCTTTCGGGCAACCAACCTTGTTTTCAGGCCCACTTGAGCCACTTTGGGTCATCGCAAGATGATGCAGAAGATCAACACTCCGCCGATCATATTTGGTTGTCATTCCCGGAGGGTACTACCAAGTGTTTCTGTCGCAGGGTATTCTCATGGGCTTCTGTGCTGGCCTTGCCTACACGCCGGCTCTCAGTATGGTCAACGTGAGCTTTGTGAAGCACAGGGCTATTGCCGTGGAACTCGCTGCAACTGGAACGAGTGTGGGTATGTTGGAAATATTCGTGGGCTCAAGTGTGCATGCCGCTGACTGTTTCAGGCGGCGTGATATACCCTATCATGATTCGACGCCTCCTTATCAGTGTTGGTTTTCCATGGACAACTCGGATCCTCGGCTTCCTGAACCTGTTCCTCACAATTGTTGCACTGGCGATCTTCTTCTGGATCTCACCAAAGCCCTCCAAGTCGTCCGGTTGCTTTGGACTCCGCGACACACCTAAAACTCGACGAGCACTCTTCCAGCCAAAAGCCTTCACCGAACCCACCTTTGCGCTGTATGCCCTTGCAGGACTCCTCCAATTCCTCGCCTTCTACGTGCCCGTGTTCTTTCTCCCAACTTACGGCAGCAGGCACCTGGGTCTATCTCCAGACCTAGCGTACTACATGATCGCCGTGCTCAATGGGAGCAGCGCCTTCGGACGCACACTCCCTTCGCTGATTGCCGACAAAATCGGGCCCTTTCCCGTCCTGGTTGCTAGCACATTCGCCAGCTCTGTAGTGTTATTCGGCTGGCTTGGTGTCCACAATCTCGGGGGCTTCGTCGTGTTCTGTGCGGCGTATGGATTCTTCACTGGTGTTTTTATAACTTGCAACCCGGTCTGCGTCACCCTCAAGCCAATATCGCCGGATTTATCGGTCTTCGGGACCCGGTTGGGCATGATCTTGGTGCCCGTGGGAGCTGGAGTCTTGATTAGCGGCCCCGCAGCAGGGGCGCTGGTGAAGGGAGACGATTTCGTGAAGATGCAGGTCTTTTCGGCTGTGATTATGGCAGCTGCTGGGTTTGCGTTGTTGGACCCGTGGCGACAATGTGAGAGAGTGAAGAAGATGGAGAAGCAGCGACGGCAGGAGCGGGAAGCCGAGGCCGAGCAAGGATGTACGCTTGAAAAGGTGTAGTGCAGGACATGTAGTCACTGTAAATGCTATAGTATGCCAACATCTGACCTGCTGGTCACTTGGAAGACCTCGATCTCCTTGAAGTCTCACCCTGTCGGAGAAGCCAGTTGGGGGCCTGCCGCCGCAGCAGGTTATCAATAAATTCGGCGTCTTGATGGCCTGAACTTCCGTCTCCACGATTCTTGCGGAGCTCGGTTTTGATAGGGTCCAAAGGTGCATGCGCTGTGCTGCTGAGGCCCTCATGCTCCCCCTGCAAGCGCTGCAGGAGGTTTTTGATTGTGTCCTCGGGTGTCAGCTCGCTACTGGTAATGACGGCTTCGTATGTTGGTCCGGCAATGTTCATGGGATCTGCTAGGTCTGCTCGCTCGGTGCCGTCCTGCCATGCATGTCAACCTCGAACTGACAGAACACCACTCGAGAACTCGAGGTTTGGAAAATGTTGAAGAGAGAAAGCACCGCCTTGGACAGCACGGGTAGCGCGAAAGCACACCGGGCGGGAGTCTGCATGGACCGAGAAATACCGCACACGACTGCTTTTCGGATCCGTTGAGCTTCGGTCGCTCGTCAGGCAATCCTGGTCGGCCGTCTGAACAGGACCTGAGAATCCATTTGCGCTTGGAAGAGCGCGCGAAGCCGCCATCAAGCATGGAATCGCCGTCCCTTCATTGTGCTCCGCCGCGTCTCCGCTGGGCCATTGCATCATGTATTCATGTCTCTTCTTGCTAACAGTGCTGCAGCTCTTCAATCGTCCGGCGGTGGAGATTTCGTAGGCGTCTGGCAAGGCCGTCATGCGCGGCGCTTTGGTTTCAGGTCTGGGTTGAGGGTTGCTGCGTGCGCGTCTGTCGAATATGGGTAGCGTGTAGACTGCTGTGGCTCGTGTGCAGGTCAGGTGGGTGCGAGTCGTCTGTTGTTCGCATGTTGCGCATCGTGGTCTCGTTCTCGCTGCTGTCGGGATGAGTATCGCGCTGCAGTATCGTAGGCTAGGCCAGCCTGCGATGCGAATGGCGGTTAGTGACGAGCGCGTGGGATGTTCGCGTTGTACTCTGTACTCACCTTCGGAGCTTCTTCTCCCTCCGACCGCAGCTCCTCGACCATCAGCTACTGATCCTTCGGGACACGCTGCGTCGCTTTCGCTCTCTTATTCTCTGAAAACAACTTGTCGACCTTCTTGAAGACCTTCCGATTGCCGCCGAAAACCTCCACCTGTTGAGACATGATCATCGGCCGTCCGCTCTGCAGATGCGTAGCTATGGAAAACAGCATCTTTTCCAGCTCGTTTATTGCTTTAGCCTCGGAGTTACACAGGCCGATTATTGTTAATAGGAGAAATGATAAATCGACTTCCGATAGAAGCTAGATCGACTCCTAGCAGCTTCCTTAATATACTACTGATTAGCTTTACGTAACTAGCTTATAGAGATTCCTAATAACTAAATTTTATAAGTTAATATAGTATAACTTTAGATCTATCTAGATAACTAAAGAAGCAATTTATTAAAATTTATAATAGATAGAATAATGGGATAATATATAACTTAGAAAGTAGCTTATTTAAATCTTCTTAAATTAAGTAATAACTAAGATATAATTTTTAGAGAAAGATAACTTTAGTAGAAATTTATTTAGCCTTTATTAAAAGTTAATTTATTATTTCTCTATTAATAAAAATCTAAATAAGATTCTAAAGTCTTTTCTAATATTATAGATATATATATTATAGTTATCTATTTTAATATCTAAGTTATAGTTATAGTTATTCTAGATAATCTTATGAAGATCTTTAATATATATGTTCTAGAATATATTATTAGAATTCTAATATTAAACATAATTATATTATAATATTTAATTATAATATATATATTTAATTATTTTTAAAAACTAATAAAATTAATAAAATTAATATAAAGTAGCTAAACTAGATTCGAAATATATAATATAACTAATTAGTATATATAAATAACTATAGTATTAATTTTTATTAATTTTTGCTTTTTTAAGAATTTTTATATATATATATATTATTTTATAATCTTTATTATTTAATTATTTAATTATTTATAAAACTTTTAATATTTTTTAATTCTTATAATAAAAATATTTTTTATATTATATATTAATAATATTACTAAATACTTATATAACTATAATATTAAATATTAACTAAAGTATTCTCTAGTATTTAGTTACTTATATAAATACTTTATATATAATTATATTAATAAGTAATTATAATATAATATTTATTTAAAACTAGTAATAATAAGATGTTTTAAATATATTTTATAACTAATTTTAGTTATTATTTTAACTATAGAAATTATTGTTTCATATATAACTAAATAGATTTCTTTAATAAATATTTATAATTAATTACTTACTATATATAAATACTAAGTAGATTTTTTATAATTAATTTTATTTTAGATTTAATACATTTATGTTTACATTAAACTTAATAAGTAATATTATTAAACTTTTATTTTATATTTATAAATATAAAAAACTTATTAAAAAGAAATATATTTTATAATTACTTTTAAAAATGGTAGTATTATAAATAACTAAGATATTACTACTAAAAGTTAAGTTACTATTAGTAGTTAACTTAATCTTTATAATTTTAGTTATAATAAGATTATTAATTTCTTTTATTATTATAATTTCTTTTTTAGTACTTTATTAAACTTAGTTATAATAAAACTAAAGTTATTATAACTAATTCTAAAATCTTTATAAAAACAGTTTATAATAATTTTAACTATTAATAACTATTCTAAAATAACTATTCTAAATAAATATATAATAAGATTATATAATAACTAACTAGTATATACAAATAACTATATTCTATTTTATTCTAGATTTTTATAATTCTTTATTATTTAATTGTTTAATTATTTAATTATTTAATATTTTTATAAACTATATAATTTTTTAATTTTTATAATAAAAACAATATTATAATTATACTATATAATATTAAAAATTAATAGTAAAAGATTAATATTCTTAATATAGTAACTAAGATATATTATAAAAGTAGTATAATTATTAAAGGTTATATAGAATATTATAAAGTAGTCTAATAAATAAACTAGTAAGTAGATAAAAAGATAAAAGAAGATAAAAATATAGTAACTCTTATATTAGTTATATTATCTTAGTACTTAGTTAGAGAGAAAAGAAAGACTATCTATAGATAAAAATAGATTCTTATATATTCTTTACTAAATCTCTAGTTTCTTAGAAAAGAGTATAGAAGTATTAGTAATAAAAAGAATTCTAAGGAAAATAGTAGAAATCTTATTTAGAAATTAAGATTATATATCTTATAGCTAATAAATTAACAGTCTATTAACTTCTAACTCTATAAATAATACTAGACTATCTTATATTAAGATTATAACTTAAATAATTAAAGAGTCTAGAAGTTATTAATATTTTAAAGTTAAAAATTCTAAAGTAGTAAAATTACTTCTAGATTAAATTCTAACTTTAACTAAAAGTCTTATAAAGTAAAGTTATATAATAGATTTACTTCTAGAGATTATATAACTTCTAATTTTACTATCTTAGAAGTAAAATAACTTCTTTAATTCTAGTTAGAATATAATAAAATTAAGTATATTATAACTACCTAATTTAGAACTTTTAGATAGTATAAGAAGATCTTTCCTAATCTATACTAGCGTAGTCCTAGAATTAGATAAAGACTTCTAGACCTATAGAGACTTATTTTAATATTATAAAACTATATAGCTTAGAGAAAATATCTATCTTAATACTATATCTTATAAGTAAGTATTTACCTTAATCTTAATAAATAATAATTAGAGTAACTAGTTTTATATAACTTAATATCTATACTCCTATATCTAAGTTTAGATAACTAACTCTAATAATCTATTCCTAGCTAGCTAACGTTATAGTTCCTTTATAAATCTAATTTATAAGTCTAGTTAAAATAGCTAAAATTTACTAGAAAGTCTCTAGAAAAGTAACTTATTTTACTCTTAATTCTATTATATTTATTAATAAAGTAGAAGTCGATTTTAAGAGCTTTATCTATACTCTATATCTTATTTATATAGTAGTAAATACTAGTAATAGTATTCTTAGTATATAAGTCGAAGAAGTTTATAAACTCGACCTTTATCTCTAACTATAAGTACTCTCGAATAATATAGTAGTATATAATAAAAAATCTCTATTTATTTATATAAAATAGTCTAGTAGGCTAAATAATATCCTAAGAGAACCTAGTATATAGTATCTAGGTCTTCTTAGTATATTATTCGGCCTATACTCGAAGGTTAGTATTATAATTAATAGAGTTATCTAATTAGAAGATACTACTACTAGTCGAGTCGATTATATTATATATAGTACTAAGGATCTTTATAGTATTAAAGTAGCTAGATAGAGAAGACTAGGTTATATATTCGAAGTTATTAGTATATTAAGAGTAAGTAGGTAGAGATAGAGGTAGAAGTAGAGGTAAAGTAATATTAAGCCTAGAATACTTAAACTAGTAGTAATTAGCTTAAGTTAGATTTACTTATAAAATAGAAGATACCTTAGGTCTATAGGATTAATAATCCTTAGTTTATATAGTAAACGTAGAATCTACTTTATTAGTATTATAGTAAAGAGATACTATTATAACCTTATAGTAACTTTAGCTCTTACTAGTAGGTAAGTCTATTAGTAGTTATTATTAAAATAAGTCTCTATAGGTCTAGAAGTCTTTACCTAATTCTAGGACTGCGCTAGTCCGAATTAGGAAAGATCTTCTTATATTATCTAAAAGCCTTAAATTAGGCGGTTATAACGTACCTAATTTTATTATATTCCGACTAGAATTAAAGGAGTTATTTAACTTCTAAGATAGTAAAGTTAGAAGTTACGTAATCCCTAGGGGCGACCCTACCGTTACGTAATCTACGTTATGTAACCCTAGGTATAACCCTATTATATAACTTTACCCCGTAGGACTTTTAGTTAGTTAGAATTCGACCCGGGGGCGACCCTACTACTCTAGAATTCCTAACTTTAGAATATTAATAACTTCTAGACCCTTCGACCGTTTAAGCTATAATCTTAATACGGGGTAGTCTAGTATTAGGTATAGGGTTAGAAGCTAATAGACTATTAATTTATTATCTACGGGACGCGTAATCTTAATTTATAAGTAATATTTCTACTATTTTCCTTAGGATTCTTTCTATTACTAATACTTCTATATACTTCCCTAAGGGACTAGGGGTCTGGAGGAGGATATATAAGGACCTGTTCTTACTCTAACTAAGTACTAAGATAATATAACTAGTATAAGAGTTACTATACTTTTATCTTCTTTTATCTTTTTATCTACTTACTAGTTTATTTATTAGACTACTTTATAATATTCTATATAACCTTTAATAATTATACTACTTTTATAATATATCTTAGTTACTATATTAAGAATATCGAACATTTATTATCGATTTTTAATATTAACCTTTATTATTATCTATCTAAGGCTACCTTAGTAGAGCTAATTACTCCGTAATATACGACCTTAGTATTCTTCGGTTATATATTTATATAGTATTATCCGCCTATTACTAGTACTCTCTATCTAGCCTCTACCTTAGTTAAACCTTATCTAATATTAGCCTCGATTAATTACTATCTATTACTATATACCTAGTAAATAACTAATACTCGTAATATTATTATAATAGCTAATAATATAGGTATATAGCTTAATATTAACCTCTACTCTCTTCTCTCGACTTCTAAACCTAAAAAGATAGCTATACTAATAATACTACTCTTAAACTCTTTATCCTTTTACTTATAGTCGAATATAGTAATCTAAAGTACTAAACTCGCCTTCTCTATTACTACTACTACTACCTTTTTTATAGCTACTACTATTTAAGCTATTTACCTACTACTAGCTCTAACCTTATCTTTATTATTCTCTTCTACTCGATCTACTATAATACTCTACTATAAATTTCCTAAATATACTATCTACTCTAGTATTAACCTATAATCTAGCTTCGAATCTCTACTCTCTATCCTCTAAATATACTATAATATATTAATCTAAACCTAGTTATACTTCCGTATTATTACTACCTACTACTCGGTATAAAATAGCTTCTTATTTAACTACTTACCTATCTCTTATCTATTAATAGCCTCTAATACTAGCCTACCTACCTTATCTAGCCTAGCTATCTTAAATAAATATCTAATTAACTAGCGTATTACTCTAGATACTACTACTAACTCGGCTAAATCCTCTCTCTCTTACTTATCTACTATTATATCTACTAACTCTTCCTCTACTACTTTATCTACTACCGGCCGGATTATTAAGAATATCTCGCTATAGTCGAACTCTACTAAATAGATATATTATACTATAAATCGTAATTATAGTAATACTTTCTATCTATCTTCTTTATCCTAGATTATCTAACGCTACTACTATTAGCTACTATTTACCTCTCTCTATATTAATAATTAATCGAATAACTCTATAGTATCTTACTTAGTATTACTATTACTACTACTATCTACTAGGACGATTATAAGTATATTTCTCTTCTATAATAGCTTAGTAAAAAATTACTTATATACCTAGCCTTTATCCTATATTCTATTCGGTAGCTATATCTTCTTCTACTTAACATATTAAAGGGTTACGTAATTAGGTAATAAAGGTTTATAGACGGGTATATATAAAAGGATCGTAAGGATCGAGAGTCTAATAAGGTAGGGTATAGTTACCTATATATACCGATTAGCCGTTACGTAACCTCGTTACGTATTTATTTCTTAAGAGTAGTTACTTTATAATATTACTCCTCTCTCCTAAATAAGGAGCTCCTACGACGTCTATAATCTATATATTAACGGTAACGTAGTTATTATTGTAATTAGTTAGTATATTAGTAATAAGGTTACTTCTAAGGTAGTTATTAAGTAGTATACTAGACTTTACTATCTCTTATTAGTAAGAACTAGGCTCGGGTTTTTAGGGTTAGGGTTAGGGGTTTATTAACTATTATATAGGCCGGTCTACCTTTATACCTAATCTAGTACGCGCTAAAATAAGTTAAGCCTTATTTCCTAAGTAGTAAAGTAAGATCTTCTAGAGGGGAGATCTCTCCGATAAACGACGCTCCTCTAAAGAGGTC
>QZFA01000227.1:0-37332 GCA_003614995.1 Cladosporium phlei | reverse complement strand
TACAGCAAGCGCAAATGAACATTCTAAAACATACACCAGGCGGGATTCCCAGATTGTCTCCCACTGTAGTACTAGTCGCCCGGTTCAGTGCTTATGTATGGCAGAGGGGACGGGATGCCCAGTTCTCACTGACCTGTGGTCGTACGTACTACCCATGGGTCAAAAGTGTAATATCTTCTTTATTTTTTGAGATAGCACGATGTCAGCCCACAGATGCGATGGTGCTATCCAGAACAGCCTAAGGCCCGTTCTTCATGCGAGGCTCTTCGTGCAGCAAGGCTATTCTGGTGGGCGATGCTTGCGCACGACTCCTCGCGTTACCGTCTAAACAATACACGTGACTGAAAATTATTATGCTCGGCTGTCGCGAAACGCGTGCCACGAAGCCACTAGTGACTTCCTGCTCCGACCGATAATGGCAATGGCTGTTCCTGCCTTCCCAGTGTGTGTAAGCTTCTGTTACCTGATGGCTGGAAACCCTGCCAGTTGCGACGCGAAATACAAGGCTGTGCAGCTTTCTCATCAACCCAGGCATCTTCTCTGAGGTAGCCTCTCATGTTCAGCTTGTCTTGCAGCTTGCTTCTGCTCTTCTGGCTTCCATCACTGGCTTTGCTTTGCCGGAGACACGACACGAAAGCTTTCCTGATTTGCTCTTCAATTACATATGGGATCACCACGTCCAGACATACTGGATTCGAAGACCTGCAGGAGTCTGTGTGCGCGTTGCAGCTCCATCGACTATCAGAACATCTTGAGATCCAGTCCTAACAGAGCCAAAACATTGGAGCCTATCCTAGAGCTTGGGAATATTCTCAAAGAATCAAATGCGGCCTGCCAATTATGTAGGCTGTTTCGCCTGGCAGCTTATGATGGCGTGTGCTTACAGGTGCCAAGTGAATCTTTCTACCTCTATGCTGTTGACATCGGCACGATTAGCAACGAGTGGCCGCATCTGGACAAGCCATCACTGGATGCTCTGGATTACCCGAAGGTTTTAGCGATAAGTCGGGACTCGGATTTCAGCTCGGACGGATACCCGTTACTGTGGTCTCATCCTTCAAATGGATTGATACGGGCCTGCACTAAGAATGAGAACCCGTTTCCACTGCGCAAGGTAGATCAGAGCCAAGTGGACATTCTCTGGTTGAAACATTGGCTAGAAGTTTGTGAAAGAGAGCATGAGGCATGTTCGTACGGCACACAGCGCAACCAAGAGTGGGAGATGACGTGCATCGAATGTGTATCGGGCGAAGCTGTATTGCTGCCACCAACAGAGTCATATTACGCTCTGAGCTACGTATGTGGCTCTGCGTACCTTGCAGGCCAGAATGGAGAGATGCCTCAGACTGTGAAAGACGCGATGACGATGGTAACTATGCTGGGAGGGAAATACTTGTGGGTTGATGCATATTGTATCAATCAAGAGAATGAGCAGGAGAAGCGTGACATGATCGGAAGAATGGATGCGATCTACGAAGGTGCGGTAGTGACCCTCGTCGCAGCTGCAGGTCAAGACGCAACGTACGGCCTTCCTGGTATCAGCAAAGATCGAATTATTCAACCGTCTTGCGAGGCTCTAGGCATGGTGTTCGTGTCGTCGTGGCCGCATTTAAACAGAGTTCTGGAAAATTGTCGATGGGCAACACGAGCCTGGACTTTCCAGGAGGCCATATTGTCGCGGCGATGCATCTTCTTTACCGACTACCAAGTTTACCTTTTGTGCAGAGAGACTTCTTCCGACGAATGTCTTCAGTTTTCCATGCCCTACCGTGGGAGCATGGATAGCCACTTTCTATGCGGTCGAAGACCACTTTTGGAGGCCTCACATTCCCTTCGAGCCTGGAAAAGTCTGTACGGCCCACATGATCTGTTCACTATGATTCGCCAGTACAAAGGAAGAAATCTTACCTATGTGGGCGACTCCGTTCAAGCCTTTGAAGGAATATTGAATCGGAGTTATTGCCCATCTCTCTGCGGCGTGCCAATCACCTACCCTTTCAATGGTTCAAATGAACAGCCTAGTGGGCCGGATTTGAATGCTGGGTTGGTCCGTGGACTGTTGTGGTATAGAGCACTAGGTGGCTATGCTATGATGGCTTCTAAGGACATGGAACGTGAACCTTCTTTTCCAAGCTGGTCTCCAGCCGGATGGACAGCACATGTGGCTCCCCTACATTGGCAGGCGTTTCGTGCTATTGACATCGAGATGGATTGGAAAGCGACATGGAGCCAATTGCCTCGCATCGACACTTATTTCGACATCATGAACGGAGATGACGGACTTGTCCCGCTACAAGAATACCTCCGCGTAGGGCAATCTAAAGCTTTTCACCATCCGACTACGAAGTTGGTCGTAACAGGCAAGATCTCCGGCATCAATCTCCATGAGAGTGAGAAGTGTTGGCAGAGTTTTACGAACGAATTCAGCCTGTGGATGCAGATAACCTTGTGGCGAATGTCAAGCCGGGTCGGCACTATGGATGTATTCGGATATAAGAGCCTCTCGGCAGCTTTGGGACACATCACTGCTGATTCCAATGACTGGGCGATTCTCCACCTCTGTACGCAGCGAGTTGACAATGGGGGAACGAAACCTGAGCTAGTGGCACACGGTCTTCTGCTTTACCGCAGCGACAGAGGCTGGGAGTCGCGTGGGCTATGGGCAGCATTAGAAACTAGCTTCAGAGGAAGCGAGCATATGTGGCAAGAGAGGAGTGTTGTGTTGATCTAGAAGCCTTACGGAGTATTGGATCTGTCTGCTTGTAATCTCTTCTCACCTTCCCGTATGATGTAATGTCCCGCGTTCAGTTACAGTAACTTCCCCTTTCCAATGTTAAAATCAAAATCCATATCCTTTCACTCCTAAAGATCAAATAATGAACAGCACGAGAGGGAATAAAACACTTTTTCGCCAGTTTGTTACTTCGTTCAGCCACCGCCGGCCCATATTGTTGAGGTGTAAAAGCAGCATCTGATATGCTATTGCGCCTGGCAAAAAGCTGATGCCTTGCTGTCTTGGTTGAACCACGGGGAACTCTCCCCTGAAGATGGGACCACACTGGAATCCTGGTACTGTCCACCCAGGTGGAATTAGGAGATTTCTTTTCTTCTCACCTGTAGACTCGAATTCCAGATTCCGGATTTCTAGAGTCAAGTTCCAGAATCCGGAAATCGATTCTCTCGATCATATAAGCAAATCACGTGCGGGATTGATATTTCCTGGAATTGCAACTTCCATCCCCCTAAATCTGCCTATAACAACATACGAGAATTGAACGCTCTTGGTTTCGGACGGAGTCCTTTTCCGTCACCTTAAAACCCGAATCCAGGTTCCTATAATCAATTCCAGGATCCGGGCTTTGTTCGCCCGATTACATAAGCAAATCACGTGCGAGAATGGTATCTGATTCTAGGAATCACAATATCTTCGTTCCTGGATCGTGGAGATGACTGAAACTTTGAGACTTCGGACGGGATGCCCAGTTCTCACTGACCTATGGTCGTATGTAATGATAGTCTCATTCTGGCGTTTATGAAAAAACAATTTATTAGTAGCAGGAGGCTGTAGTGAGGAGTATGCCGATGAACACATGGTTTTGCTTTGATCGTATCGTTACAGCCTGCAGTATCTATGCCCTCTAATTCTGAGTCAACAACCGGCATTGTCTGATCTCTCCAGTCTAATGGAACCGAACAATCGATCGAGACGGGCTTTCGCATCCATGCAATCACTCCCGACCAGGCTCTTCTTCCAAACGCTGGCACTTCACAGAGCTACCACCAGGCGTTCGTTGTGAAACCTCAACATCCGATCATACTCGATATCGGTAGAGTACATGTCCGGCGGACGCATAACGCGTGGCATCATGATGCTGCACAACTGATAGCTCCCTGTGCTGGTTCTGGGGTCGAAATCGCCCTTGACCTTCTCAGTAACGTAGAAGGTCGCAATATCATGCGTCAGCCACACCAGGTACTCGGGCAACAGATCAACCCTCGATCTTCCATCAACCATAGTGCGCATGATACCACACAGCACATTGCCATCACGCTCCAACTCGTCGGGTGTTATTTTTCCGGTGCCAGGCCTCTCGATGGACCAGTCGTCTTCGCAGGTCGTCGTCCAACAGCCCCGGGCTGGATCGTGTCTGATCGTCACGGAGATGTCTCCAAAGTATGGGTCGTCGTCGATTGCAAGATATCTGACGAAGAAGGTGATCTGGTGGATATCCGGAAGGTGTTGTCGCATGCCGTATACCCACTTGATGGGATCTTCGATTGCAATCTTACCGAATTGATTGCATGTGGGGAAGGCGAAGTGGTTGTGCTTGAAGAACAGTGGTAGCATCTCCTGGCGTGTAAGGCGACAGACGGATGTGATGGCTGGGCTTGTATTTGGGAAATGGTAGTCGTCTTCGGGATATGACGTGACAACCAACTTGAAGATGTATTCACGGATCTCAATTGGGAGAACAGAATATAGCGGACTCTGGGGCTGCGAAACAGGGACTGGTGAGTGAGGACGTGGTGGCGCCTCTGGAGTCTTCAGTGCATCCGGTCGAGTGAACCATTCTTGCACTCTACGGGCGGTTGTTTGGAGGGTGCCGCCGATCTCGCGGTAGTCAAGATACCAGCTTCCGGGGATGACCACCTCCTCTTCCTTGGAGGGGTCGAAGTAATTGAAGCGGTAGAGTTGACGGATGAGCTCGCGGGAGTTCTCCACCATGAGATTTTGTGGGTGCCGCGAGGCGAAGAGGTTGAGTTTGTGGACCACGCGGGCTTCTTCCGGTGTGAGCGAAGTCATTGTGGCTGTCGAGAGTGCGTAGGAAGCGTGGTGATGTTAAAGTCTTCGGTTGGTGAGAATAGAGGGAAGGAGGTTATCATCAAAAGAGACTGTTGCCTAATCTCACGAGCAAGCTAACGGTCCACGGCGCACGTGACAGTCAGACCAGTCAGACCGGCGCGCTTTCATGTGAATTGAAATAATGGATCGAAACGCAGCCTCGCGACAAGGTCAACTTGATGGATGAATAACACCGTTGTTTGCATTCTGGTTTACATGTGTACTTACGTTGAGGGCCAGCCTTTAATCAGAATGAAAAAAAGAATGAAAAAAAAGGGTGCGATGGACGTATTCATAGGTACGCAGTGAATCAGAGGGCACAGCTCATGGCAACACCCAAGAGAACGTTCATGGCAAGAGGGATCGTGACGCTACTGGAGGCGCCTGTGTAAGACGCATCCTCTGCGTCCGAAGTGCTGTTGCCCTTGGAGTCGGTCGAGTGGCTGCTGGTGCCAGTCGAGGAAGAGCTGTTTGTGCCAGCTGCCGAAGTCATGGCGGGCATGGTAGAGTTCGAGGTAGAAGAGGCAGAAGAGGTCTGCTGTCACAGTTAGTATACGAGTGTGCTCTCCCAGGATTCGGGTATACTGACAGTAGATGTTGACTCGCCACCAGAGATGGGAGCACCATCAAGAGCGACATAAGCGAACAAACCGGCACCCTTGTTGCCGCACTTCTGGTCAGGGTAGCCAGGACATCCTTGGTTGCAGCTCTCAACGCTGACCTCCTCGGCCGGCTTCTCGTTCGAGCAGAAGCATTCCTGGTACTGGAGAACTGCGTAGGCGAATTTGCCCTGGCACAGATCGTTGCAAGCGCCCAGAGATTGGTAGATGTTGGAACCTGAGAGATCACGTTAGTATGGCTGGGATACATGAAGTCAAGACGAAAGTATTGATAAACGTACCTTGGTCGTTGCTGGCTCCGGTGTTTTCCTTGGAGCAGTACTTGACTTCAAGGTTGATAGCCGATTGGCTTGCAGCTGTGGCATAAGTAGCCAGCAGGAGAACGCTGCACAGGGAAGTTTTGATGGTGGAAAGCATGTTGAAAAGAGTGTGATGTTAGGTAATGTTGTTGTAGAAGTGAAGTGCCTGAAGAGGCAAGAGAGTTCGCTATAACTTATACATCCCCTTGCATGGCGTGCATGGTTGTTTCGCCACAGGGACTAGTCAGCCCTAATTTCCCGGCTATTCTCTACCGACCACCTCACTGGCCTCTCTGACCTCACGTTTTGTTTCGTGAAGCCGACGAAACGTTCAAAGTGACCAGGGATGGTCGCAAGGTCCAACAGCCTGATGAGCCATGCTGTGAGCGAAGGATGGCCGTGATCCCGACATCGCAAAATCTGATTGGCACTTGTTCACGCTTTGCTCGGCGTACTGCTGTCGCTCCTACCACGGCTACCTTTTAAGTGGTCACAGTAAGTCTTCCTATCTTGAGGAATGCAATACAACATCCCGGCAATTCTTGAGAGTTGATATGAAGATGTGACACGCTAGGACACTCCTTTGAACCGAACGTTGGTCCTAGTCTTTAGAATGACAAGGAAGTCGTCTTGGCAAGCTGATCGATATATGTGGAGACGCCCACGTGACTCGATGTCCCGATCAACGACATATTTCTGGACTACACGGGAAGATGGAGAGCGAGGATTTTGGATGCTTGGATCTCGAACGGAACGCACGCTTCTAGCCCAGTCATGATCGTGGCGGTTTAAGAGGTCTCAAGTAGTTTGGGTCAGTGGTCCGAAGATCAACAATCCGCAGTGTGCCAAACGAGGTTTTTCTGACCGGAGAGGATTGTCTGTGACTGTCGGATTCGGAGAGCTATGTACTCATATGTTGGACGCAATTGAATGCATACATCGTCTACCATTTGCAACAAATTGGATGAATATCCTGAATTAAAACGGAAGGCCGAGCTTGCTTCATGGTACTTGAGCTGCAGTCTCCACACAAGTTCGATCTCTCCTTGACCTTTCCGTGCGACTTTATCCTGCGTGTTGATAGAACCGCGACTCCTCTATCTTCGGTCAGTCAAAAACCGAAGTCGAAGACCGTGGTTGCCGAGCTGGCTGGTGGTGACTGCAGACTTGGACAGTGTGTTGTTCCTTGAGAAGGCAGGTGGACTTTCCAGTTTTACCATTCGCAAACCTGCGTGATGTACTGTATGGATCCGTCTCGTGGGCGATTCTTGTTGCGCGATCCTCGTTGTGCGATCACAATACCGTACCTCGACGCCCTTGCGAGTTATCAGATGGCTTTCCCGGGCGAGGCTTGCCCGATTCTCGTCTATTCGATGTGTGTGTCAGCCTCTTTCCGTACGTTTGTAGGCGCTGCTGCCGCATATTTGTGCCTCTCTTGCCCTTGTCTTTGTGTGGTGACTTCTGCTCAATGCCATCGAGACTGCTTCGTACGTCCGTTGACCGGAGCGACGAGGCTCTCCTTGGTTGCTGTGCAGACGACCAGATTAGCATATATCTTCCTTCAGTCCATACTTCAAACCTGATCTCTTTCTCTCTCATCCTCTCCATCCAAGCCCGCCTTGTCCCATCTTCCACCTGCACCCACATCTCCTTGCCCTCTCGTCTTCTCTTCCGACCTCGTCGTCGACACGCGCCATGCATCATGCATCGACCTCAGACCTCCTCGCCTTTCCGCTCCAGCAGCAGCCTCTCAGCCAACCGCCTGGCATTGGCTTGTCCACGTCATCGACTCATCAGCGGTCGGCATTTGTGCTCGGGGATTTTTAGTGAAGGTGTGTAAAGTGAAATGACCTAAGCTTCAAGCTGAACAATCCCCTGAGCTGCGGCGATGATGAGATATGATTGAGCGATCCCCCTTCCACTAGCCCTGCTAAAGGGTTTTGCTTCTGCAGGTTCCCCAATTCCCACCGGCCTCAGACTTTTTACTCCGCCGCACAAGCATCTCGCCTGGGCCTTCTTGCGGCCTCGACTGCCGACTTCCACAGCGAGGATCCCGAGGGAATGGAGTTGGACTTTGGCAAGAGAGTGAGGAGGATCGTGATGGACTGACACGGATCGGATGGAAGGCCTTCGTTGTATCAGTCAGTTTGTGTGTTCAATCGACTTCCATGTCTTCTCCCATGCAAGTCTTACTTACCTCCATTGCCGATCCCTCGTCAAATGTCATCGATGTTTTGTGATCGTTGGCCTCAGACGTAGATGTATGCTCCCAACTTCCCGTCCAAGAAGAACAGCCATTCGGTCGTCTCTCCTTGGCGATCAGTGGTTTTCCAATTGGTCATCACCGACGTGGGACTTTAGAAGAAGGTTGTTTTTTCGTAGTAATTAGCCTCAGACTTGGACTTCCAGCTTCTCACCCGAGAAGAGCAGTCTTTCGACCACCCCTTCTGGGCGATCAGCGATTTTCTAGGTTGTCATCACTGGCGTTCCACCGTTGATACCCGCTTTGGTTGTTGTACTTATTGGCCTCAGACTTGTGCTTCCAGCTTCTCGCCCAAGAAGAGCAGTCTTTCACCGGTTCTTCTCGAGTAATTGGCGCTTTCCTAGCGTGTCATCACCGGCGTGCGTAAAAGGTTGATGTTTTGTTTTTTTTGCAGGTTCGGAGGGTCCAGTGATCCGACGAGACTTGGCTCCCGCTCGTGTCAGGTCCTCGTCGAAGTAACTGCATCGCCGGACGTGTGTCAAGGACCAGCTGACGCGAGAGCGCGCGGTTCTGTAGCCACGTCCGTCCATGACCAGCATTCGTGTGTGGGTCTCATGGTAAGGATGAGGAAACCAATGCGTCGCCCTGGGGGACTTTAGAAGGATATGAGCTCAGAAGGCGGGAGAGAGGGAATTTTCGCGGTTATGTACCTTGCTCTCGAGTTGGGAAAATTCGGTCTGTGAGGCAACCAAACTCTGAGCAATTCTGCTTCGGTACCTCAAATTTGAAAAGATTCCCATGAGGAACGGTGATTGTCATCTCCGTGTCGTTGGTTGGTGGATTTGTTGCTTACTCTGTTTAAAGTTCCAGGCTACTCCGCAGAGCTGCATTGCACGACACCCACCACTGTATTGCTATTAGCCAGACATATTCGCGTGGTTTGAGTTGACCACCAACTGGGTTCAAGAATGTAGATTTGAATGGGAAAGTCAAGGCAGATCGTCGCAGAAGAAATTTGCGTCGCTGTGCCAGAAGGTCGAGATTCGAAATATCTTTGGTACGGTACAATACTGTACTCACTGCTCACTGCCTCTCGCGAGCAACTTGCCCCTCCTCGCCAACAGCCTGACTTACGATCCCACTCTCCCTCATCACTTGATCATAAGTCGGCGAAGGCATGCCTCCCTCAACCGGTGAAGGCACCACGTGCCAAAATAGCAAGTCTGGATCTGCGCGGACGCTGCTCGTCATGCTGCCGTATGCTGGGGGTGGATTTAAGATGTGGGCGCCTTTGTCGCCAATCTCGTACATCTCCGGGCCAGCGCTGTGGGGCTCGTCGAGGTCGGGGCCTTGCACTGGTATGGGCGTTGGCGGGACGTAGTGCCCAGCAGTGTTCATGCTTGCTTCAGGTACTGACTCCTCGCTGGGATGGTTGCGGTGGCGTCTGCGCCGGGGCGCTGGTTCGATGCGGACGACTCGTTGCTTGTTGCGCTCACTGAGGCAGCTCAATCGGACTAGGGTGTGTGCGAAGACAATGCTCGTGAGTAGTAGGGCGAGGATGAAGAGGACATGTAAGATCGGTGCGACGTGCGTGGAAGTCGTAGCTAGAGCGATATCTAATGGTCTGTCAGCTTTGTCTGAATCATGAGAGATTCCGATGTATGCCTTACATGCACCCAGAAGGCCGAATATTGTGAGCCCCAGAGAAATACACACGACCCATTGTGTAGTGCTGCTGGGCTTCTTGGATCTGCGACTCTTGGACCTCGTCCAGGCTTTGTGTGGTCGTTTTTGTCTGTGTCGTTGCGCCTCGTTTTGTTGTAGGCTCATGAAGACAGACATGGCATTTGGGCTCATGTCCGGGTGTGCGGGTGTGGCAACGTGGACTGAAGGTGGGCTACAAGGCTGACGGCGCCATGCGGGAAACAGGACGCCTGGCACCTCTCCGTGGGGAGACGCCTCTGCAGAGCTTTCTGGTCGTAGCCCACGTCGAGGCCCAGATTTGGTGACTGGACTTGGGAGAACGCGAATAGAGGGCGACCCATTCGTTGGTGAAGCTGTCGGAGAGATGTGAAGAGCCCCAAAGACCGACTGCCTGAGGAGATCGCGTACATTGTCGTGTACGCGCGAGAGCCGTGAGGGAACAGCGTCTTCGAGGATACCAGCTTCCAGGTTGCTCGAGTCTGGTAATGGGCTGCGCATTGTCGATGTTGCTGCTGTAGCTGGCCTGAGATCCACTCGCGTTCAGGTCTGCCTTGAGTCTTGAGGAGAAAATGGTGTTCAGAGAGAGCGTCCAGAAGAAAGACGATGAGATGCAAGGACTTGCAGAGATAAGAGTAGTAATTCAGTCCTTCCAAAGAACACACAAACAAACAAACCCAGGGACCTACCGCGCAAGATGCAATACCACCTCGCGCACATATACAGGTAGGTCGGTATGCACCCACCATTTCGCAAGACTCACCCGCCTATCATCCCTCGCGAATCAGTGCGTCAAGAAACAAAGCAATCCCCTGGCATCCCACCACACCGCACCGTAACACGGCATGATAGTGCGCAACGCAAGGTAGAGCGGCGGGAGCGGTCGCAACTCTCCAGCTCAGGAAGACGACAAAGGGTGTCAGCCGACAATGCGAAACGCAGCCGTGTGCCGAGTCTTTGATGCACACAGGCAGAGCCAAACAACCAATCCAGTCTTCCCTCGCTCTCAAACATGCCGTGCTGCAAGTCATGAGCGGGAGGAGGTAGAGGTGTTCAACAGTTGGTTCGCGAGCTGCGCCCCGTTCATTGGGCGTTGGCGCTGGAGCGCTGTCGTCCAGTCGATGCATGGGGACAGGGGGCTATCTGATGCAGGTACCGGGGTCGCGGTGCGACTACTCTGCTACTCGGAGGGGAGGCCATAATAGATAGAGCAGGATTGTACCATTAAGATGGCGAGTCGCAGTGTTTGTGAATTGATATGGAACAAGGAGAATCGCGGTCAAACGGAGTTCGTCGTGGGATGGTATCGCGAAGATCCTTACCGTTCTGAGATCTACCCGCGCAATAGAACGATTCGAGCGACTGCAGTGTCCCGTGATCAGATATACGCCTGTGAAGCACCGATGACCATTCTGAGACGACGAAACAAGTGGTTGGATAGTCTGGAGAAGGGCAAGTGATTTTGGTATGCGCTGAATATTCATGAGGTCCATTCGAATTATGTACAAGATTAGTCTATTATGTATATGGATCGTTTGTGTACGGTGAGAGCACCAAACATAAGAGAAAACGAGAAGTATTGGTCGTAACCGCTGGCGATATCCTGCGTCGCATGCAATAACCAGGAAGATCGATCTTGCATGCACACTCAGAGATAGCCCACTTATCCCATCAGACCGGCAAGCGAGCTGGCTAGGTCGCTCTTGGGGTCAGAAGGAAGACCGCCAGCCGCGGTGGGAGCGGATGCTGCGGCAAGTGGGAGTGCCTCCTCGGTCTCAGGCTTAGGCTCTGTGAGAGCGGCAAGATCCTCTGCTTGCTCACCCTTAAGGTCACCAAGTGGGAGTGCCTCCTCGGTCTCGGGCTTTGGCTCTGTGAGAGCAGTAAGGTCCTCTGGCTGCTCGTTGGCGAGGTCAGAAAGTGGGAGTGCCTCTTCGGTCGCAGGCTTGGGCTCCGTGAGGGCAGCCAGGTCCTCTGGTTGCTCGCCCTTGAGGTCAGCAAGCGGGAGTGCCTCCTCAGTCGCAAGCTCGGGCTCGGAAGCGGCGGTGAGAGCAGAAAGGTCCTCTGGCTGCTCGCCCGTGAGCTCAGCAAGTGGAGATGACTTGGGCTCGAGCTCTGAAATGGCCGTGGGAGTAGCGAGGTCTTCAGAGCTTTTGTCGGTAAGGCTAGCAAGAGGGTCTGCCTCCTCGGCCTCAGGCTTGGGCTCCGAAGCGGCCGTGAGAGCAGCAAGGTTCTCGGGCTTCTCGAGGTCAGCAACTGGGAGCGCTTCCTCGGCCTCAGACTTGATCTCAGAAGTAGACTTGGGAGCAGCGAGGTCTTCAGGGGTTTCGTCCGCAAGGCTAGCAAGAGAGTTCGTCTCCTCGGTCGCAGGCTTTGGCTCAGTCGCGGCCTGGAGGGCAGAGAGGTCCTCGGGCTTCTCCTCCACAAGGCTAGAAAGTGAGGATGATTCCTCGGTCGCGGGCAGAACTTCAGAAACGGCAGTAGGAGTGGCAAGGGTCTCGGGCTTCTCCTCCGCAAGGCTAGTAAGAGGGGATGACTCCTCGGTCGCAGGCAGTTCCTCGGAAATGGGCAATGCCTCGGACTCCTCGCTCAGAAGTTCGTCAAGAGTAAGTTGTGAGGATTCCTCAATCTCAGGCGTAGACTCCAGAGCGCTGACAGCGGCTTCGGGATCAAGAGACTCCGCGGACTCCTCGCCTGCAAGGCCAGCAAGTGTAGATGACTCCTCGGTCTCAGGCTTGATCTCTGCGGAGCTGGCAACGGCCTCGGCCACAAGAGACGACTCATTGATCTCGGGTTGAGTTTCCGGAAGGGCAGAGGTAGCGTCAGCAGCAACAGTGGTGAGGTCCTCCTCGGATGGTACCGACGGTGCGGCGGCAGCGGGCTGCTCGTGCTGATTCTTGAGAGAGACGAGGTACTTGTCAAGAAGGCTGTTACCGAATGCCTTTGCCTGGGAAGCGGTCGGGGCCTCCGGTGCCTGGCGCTTGCCAATAGGAAGATTGCTGAGCTTGTTCAACTTCTCGTTGATGCCGTAGAAGCCTTTGGCAGCGGAATCGTCGTCCTTCGCGTCAGTCTCGGCCTTTTCTTCCTCGGATTCCCGGCGTTTGAGAAAGCCACCGATTGGAAGCTTGCTGAGCATGTCGTTGATACCGCGGAAGCCAGAGGCAGCAGCAGATCTCGTCCCGTTGGTGGCAGCGCCAGTAGTGTTCTTGGCGTCAACGGCAGGCTTCTTCTCCTCGGATTCCTGGCGTTTGATGGGCAAGTTACCGACGGGCAAGCCACCAACGGGAAGCTTGTTGAAAAAGCCATACGCAACAGGACGTGTCTCTACGTCGTCAGGGGATGTTTCAAACCTCGCGTCCGCCCCCTCCTCCTCGAATGGCAACTTGGGCTCCTGGCGCTTGATAGGAAGGTTGTCGAGGAGCGTAGCCAACTGTTCGTTCATGGCGTCGAGGCCAGCAGGGGCAGGTTTTGAGGGCACGGGAACGTGCACCTTGGAACCAGCTCCAACCGCTGTGAGTGTCGTCGGGGTCGCAGCGTTCATTTGGCTCTGCATCTCGTCGTGGAACTTGGCCTTGGCCTCTGCTTGAGCAATAGTCTTCTCGTTCCAGTCATAAAATTGACGCTTTTCCCGGGGCAAGGGAGGCATTCCGGTCATCTGACGCTTGAAGTGCAGGCCGCCCGTCTTGAGATCAGGACCGTCTGCTGCGACTCTAGACAAATCCGGTTTCGCAATCTTGGTGTTGCTCCAAAGATCTGTTGCCTGCCCTGAAAGATCGGGGGTCATCTTCGAAAAGGGGATAGCGACATCCGGGAGCTGTCGACGCTCCACGGAGTTGCCACCGGTCTTGCGCTTAGAGTCGAGCTCGTTGAAATAACGTTCAAGCGCTTCAACAGATGCTTCTTGGTCGATCTCGCCCTCGCCGTCGTACCTCACGGGGTAGGCGGGTTGTTCTTCTCCGGAATCTTGACGCTTCTCGACCTTCTTCTCCTTTTCAAGGCCAGAGAGTGCCCCTTCTTGTATGGCTTTAGAGTCGGTGCTTGGGGTGTCGAGAGTTGCGATGAAGGCATCTACATCGAATTCGCCTTCCTTTGCCTTCTTGTCGTCTTCGGCTTTCTTGTCTTCGGCGGCTTTCTTCTCGTCCGCTGCCTTCTTGTCTTCTTTGGCTTTGGCGGCGTCCTCTTCTTCAGTGACGCTCCGGAAAGAGGGCTCGCTGGTCGGTTCGGCCTCCTTCCTGGGACGAAGGGGCAGCGAAGGAAACATGTTACCGGGTTTTGACGGGAATATGTTGCCAGGGTTCATGGTCCCTGACAGCAAGGTAGGGTAGGGAATGGCACCACCCATGGTAGTGGGGAACAGAGCAGGCCTCGCGGCCGCGCCCACGACGAGCAACGGAACGAATGTGGTGAAGTGCATTGTGTCGACTTCGGGACTTAGCAAACAGAAGGGATGGGGCAGTGGATTGAGTGTGTGTGTGAACGAGAAAGGACATGATAGTTACGCAGTGATGGCTTTTTACTTATGTTGCTGATGTTTGCAAGGCAAGACACTCTCCTAAACAAGCGCAACAGCATGCAATGATTCAGCGGTCGAGGATCTCACCGTTGTCATTGCCAGATTGGCATTTTGAAGGTGAAGTTCAAGTGCAGACTGAGGATGTGAGCTGATATAGCGTTGCCGTTTCATAACAACGACGCGGGCCGAGATTGGAAACCGGAGAACGCAACTTTGGCAGGCTGGCGTCAGTGTAAAAACCATTCAGCAAGGTTGCCTGGCGGTGTGAGGCATGTCTCTGCACCTGTGGGGCGATAATGTCGATGCGACAACAGGTTGAAACTGTTCCCGGACCCAAGATGAGGTCAATCTCAGTAAGGCCGTTCTCTCAATGTGGGCACACCTCAGGACTTCCAGCAGACGTTCCGACGGACTTCAGACGACAGCACGTGACGTACAGTGTCAGAGTAGACTGCTCCCAGTGGTGTATTGTTGCTGGTGCTCTCGCGGCATCCCAAGCCCGGGTCGGTATCATGCAAATGTCGATCTTGCGGACAGCATTGCGAGATTGGCTCGGCGTCGGTACTCGTCTTCAGTCTTGCAGGTGTAGCGCGTGGCTCTGTAAGAACAATGGTTCGCTGTGCATTCATGTCCTGTTGTCGCGTAACTGCAAGATGTGAAAAAGCTCGTATATCCTTGCGTCACACAGGGAATCAGATCCGCCCACGTTGGGAGCGCGTTCTTACCCTAAGAGAGCAGATAAGTGAGCAGTTCACTCGTTTACCTACGAGTTGACGTCTGTATTGTGAGAGATGGAAAGCGACGAAAATACAGCGGTATGTTGTAGGAGAGTGGTACGAAGAAGGAGTCGCGAACAGATTGTGGGGCTTCGCGACGCGAATCGGCCAATGATGGTAGAGCGGAGTGTGCTGACGTCGCGGCATATGTGGGTTCTGGTGGTGGTGATGCGTTGATCCATCGTGTTTATACAGCAACTACGTAAGGTGCATGCCGTGCATGCCGTACAAACGCACACATTCGTTCGTTCGTATCCGCCCCTCCAAGGTAAACTACCAGCTTTCTCTCTACCTCTCTCTCCACTCTCCACCAACACATGTCCCTCTCACTCCGCTACGCATCAATCCTCTTTCGACGACCCATTGCAAAGCTACAAACAACCCCACTACACGTGCAGCAAGCCAGCTTCTCCCGCACTGCACGCAGCATGGCATCCGAGTACAAGCTCAAGGGCTTGACCAACGTCGACCTCAAGAACGGTCAGAAAGCTGAGTATGAGGTAGAGGGCATTGAGGGCGGGAAGGTCCTGCTGGTGAAGGCCCAGGATGGCCTTCATGCCATGTCACCCAACTGCACACACTACGGAGCTCCCATGGTAAGTCTCTCCTAAACATCTCTTTCACCGAGGAAAAACGCGAGCTGATCTGCTTCTTCTGCCATCTAGGTCAAAGGTGTTGTCACTGGCGATGGCCGCATTACCTGCCCATGGCACGGTGCCTGCTTCAAGATCTCCACCGGCGATGTCGAAGACGCTCCAGCCCTGGACCCACTGGCCAAGTTCAAGGTCGTACAGAAAGACGGCGGCGTATACATCACAGGCGAGGAAGCCACTATCAAGGCTGGCAGGAGAAAGTTGAACATCAAGTGCTCTGCAAAGTCACAGGACAGCGGTGTTGTAGTCGTCGGTGGTGGCAGTGGCGGTCTCGGTGCTATCGAGGGCCTGCGTGCAGGCGGCTACCCTGGCAAGATCACAGTCATTTCCGCGGAGAACCACCTGCCAATTGACCGCACCAAGCTTTCCAAGGCCTTGATCACCGATCTGTCCAAGATCGAGTGGCGCAGCTCCGACTTCTTCAAGGAGGGCGACGTCGAGTTTGTTACCGGCCAGTCCGTCAAGTCCGTCGATTTCAAGAGCAAGAAGGTCACATCCGAGGATGGCAAGTCATACAGCTACTCAAAGCTCATCCTCGCATCCGGCGGTACCGCCAAGTTCCTGCCTATGGATGGCTTGAAGGGCGATCTCGGTAACGTCTTCGTCATTCGATCGCTCCCGAACGCTCAAGACATCATGAAGGCGGCCGGCGAGAATGGCGGCAAGAAGATTGTTGTCATTGGAAGCAGCTTCATCGGAATGGAAGTTGGTAACGCTCTTGCCGGCATGAAGCACGATGTTACTATCGTTGGCATGGAAGAGGAACCTATGCAGGCTGTCATGGGCAAGAAGATTGGCAACATCTTCCGCAAGCTTCTCGAGAAGAACGGCGCCAAGTTCAAGCTTTCCGCCTCTGTTGAGAAGGGTACTCCAAGCAGCTCCGACAAATCGAAGATCGGCGCTGTTCAACTGAAGGACGGTACTTCCCTCGAAGCCGACCTTGTCATCGAGGGTGTCGGTATCCGCCCATCGACGGACTATCTTAAGGAGAACTCTGCTGTCGAACTCGAAAAAGACGGCTCCATCCGTGTCGACGAGAAATTCCAGATTCCCGGTGTCGAGGACGCCTTTGCCATCGGCGACATCGCCACCTTCCCATACCACGGCCCATCTGGTAACGGCAAGGCCGTACGCATTGAGCACTGGGACGTCGCCCAGAACGCCGGCCGCAGCGTCGCTCTCACCATCAACTCAAACGGCAAGGAGTCCAAGTCTTTCATCCCCGTCTTCTGGTCTGCACCCGGTGCACAGGTCCGTTACTGCGGCAACACTCCCAACGGCTGGGACGACCTTATCGTTCACGGCGAAACAGACGTGAGCGAAGGCAAGCAAAGCTGGACTGCCTACTACACCAAGGGCGAGGAGGTCGTGGCTGTGGCCAGCATGATGCGCGACCCTTACATGACTCAGAGTGCGGAGCTGATGGGGAGAGGCAAGATGCCGAGTAAGAGCGACCTCCAGAAGGGTGTGGAGATTCTTGAGATCAACATCCCGAGCGAGGTGAAGATCTGAAGCTCATGAGCTTTCGAGTTGTTCACACTCCACGTCGGTTGACCCAAATATATATAAGTTTTAATGAAATGAAATGAGTTCTCTGTTTATCGATGTCTTTCACTGCTGTCTCTGCTATGGCAACATGACAAGACCTCTCATACAAGGTCTGTTCGTGTTTGGCATCAAGTTTTTTCGATGCCGTATCTTCCGGACCTGCTATTCTGACTAACGATTGTAATCAACGGTACCCATAATCTCATCAACCATTCAACTATTCTATCGAACGAATTCATACTGCAGCACAAGATCCATCCACGGCCGCTCCGCTGCACCACTTGAAGTCAGATACTAGGACCGGGAAACTCCTAACATAATTCGAAACCGTACGTTGGAATGGTGAAGCGGTTTAATCGATTCAAAGTCAAGACAGCACTTTGCAATGCAAATTAGCATTCTAGCATTACGGTATTGATTTATACGCGGTCGAATATACAACGAAATTATCACCTCTGGAACCCCAACCCTAACCCGTGTCCTAGATTCACCACATCAATATCAATGTCCAGTGTAGCTTAAACAACTTGTTATATCAGCTATCCAATGTCTTACGTATCAAGAGATGCAGTAGATACTGTGTTGTACGTCGTGGTGGGTTATAGAGGGATCGGCTCACAATCCAATCTCCAGATGCATTGGGATTGCTCCTTCTTCACATAAGCCAGGGTGGAAACTGTTGCATTTTGCGAACGACTGTACTACCGTGAGGGAAATGGCCTAAATCCTGAGTCGAAGAGCTGCTTGTAAGCTTGAATAAGAAGCCACCTTGAAGTGGTGTTGTTATGGTATGTAGATGTTGGTAGATGTTGTACCCGCCGAGTCAACCCAAGTGACCTCGAAGAGTTCATGCTCAAGCTTACACAGCACGGTACTCGAGATACACAACAGCTACAGGCATCCAAGTCGTAACTCCAGACGCTCACGAGACCTTCACATGCTGTACAATGCTCCAGCGATAATATGCCCTCGCCGCTGTCGCGCTTCGAGCCCGATGCATCCTCTCGCTCTCGCCTAGTGCTACCAGCGCTCTTATTCCTCGCATCTCTCGTCGCCAACGTCGGAACGCCGACCAAACACTCCCTCCTTACCAGCGCTCTCGCCTGGCTCGCGATATGCGCTCTCTGCACATTTAAAACAGGCGCAAAGAATCTGCTGGATGTAACACCCGCAAAGAAGAACACATGGGCCGCGGGACTGCTGTTTGCGCTTGCGCAGGTGTGCGACAAGGCAGTTTATGGACGGGCTATATGGTGGGCCAAGGTTAGAAGACACTCGGGCGGTTTGGGCTAGGTACATTTCGCTGAGAAACTATATAGGCTTTACTCCCAGTCGTTATATACGCTGTCGCCGGGTCCATCTCGCCGTCGAGCGAGTCCAATCCAAGCGACCATTCCAATGCGCCAGATAAACCAAGCGCCGTCTCGGCCACGGGCTCCAAGAAGTCGCTGGTAGTGTTGACTGCCACAGCACTGGCTGCGGCTTTCGCGTCTTATGGCTCAAACACTGCTATCGCCCTGGGATTGTCGTATGCGCTTGTCAGCGGTACGGGCATACTGCTCGTTGAGCATGCCAGGTGGTTGGCGCAAAACTCACGGAGCAGCGTGATCTACTCTGCCAACGGCTTTCTTGCACAGCCCGAAGACGCTCAAGGTAGTGGCAACGGTTCATCCGATGTAGTGCGAGATGTATGTGCTGCCGCTGGCATCGCAACGCTGCTGGCCTCCGTAACCCTCGAGAGCTGGCATTTCGGAGGGCTGGTGTACAATGCATACGCTGGGCATTCCGTGGGCGGCAATTGGGTATCCCGAAATGGCTACGTTGGCTTTGCGGTTTCTATTGCTATCTTGCTCGCGCACATGCTCGTGTATTATTCGCTCTTGTTGATGGTAAGTCTGCCTTGAGTTGGCGCTGGTGCCGGCTTGCCTCCACTGCACCTTCTTCTTCTTCTTGCCGTCCTTGTCCTTCACCTTCCCAATCTTCTCGGACTAACCTGCCTCGGCCTCATCACCTTGCTAACATGTTCCATCACAGATAACTAGGCAAGGCGCACTTCCAACCAGTCTTGTCCCTCTCTTCGCTGCCATCGTTTCACAGCTAATTCTCGCCTTCTCTATCGGTCGGTTATGGTTTACCCTCCTCGCTGCTGGCTCTGCATTCGTCTTCCTCGACGAGACGGATACCTTTGGGTCAAGAAAGATGATTCGTATCTCCAAGATGCTCACCCTAGTCGCGCTCCTGTCGCTCGTAACATTAGCAGTGCTGCGCATGAGGCAGCCCTTAGCTTTCAACATTTCCCCAAGCACGAGGGCAGGACCTACAGACGGTGTACCAATGGGTCCAGCCCCAAAACCTCTGCAGCCGTTGCAGTACACCGACACCACATCACACCCTGTAGATCAGTTGATACGATCATCTGAGAAGTCCTGGATGCAGACACTGGGAACCCAATCTCAGACTTTGGAGGCTGCAGTTGCAGAGTATCGACGACGCTACCAGATCCCTCCACCGCCGCATTTCGACAAGTGGTTTGCCTTCGCGAAAGAGAGAAACGTGCAGCTCATTGATGAATACGACTCCATCTATCACTCGCTCTTGCCCTTCTGGGCCTTGTCACCTTCCACCATCCGTGGTCGGGTGAGAGAAGCCTTAGGTTTTGGACCAAACAACTTGATTGGCCTGCTCATCCGCGACGGCAAGGCGGCGCATATCGAGAACGGCCAGGAGTGGCAGCAGGAAGCCACCATTGGTATGATGGAGAAGTTCATCCAATACTTGCCGGACATGGATCTGGCTTTCAACATCCACGATGAACCGCGAGTCGTTGTACCCCATGATACACTCTCAAAGTTCATCGCAATCGCCAAAAGTGAGAGTATGCCGGCAGCCTTTGCCAAGACTACACTAAACAATGCATTCTCGCCGCGACCCAGCGATCTGAACAACGGCAAACGCATCGCCGAGGTCAAGACCACGCGCTTCAATGTGTTCGCCCACCAGCCTGTCTGGATACCATCACGCCTCTCGTGCTCGCCCGACAGTCCGGCGCGCGCAGTCATGGACGATTCCAACTCATACGACAACCTGACTGCTTATGCGATGGGCGACATGGGCTTCGTGTACAACCAAACAGCCTTCTCCGACGTTTGCAACTCGCCTTCGTTCGGCGAAACGCACGGCTTCTTCGACCGACCCAACGCCTTCAACGTCGTCCACGAACTGATGCCCATATTCAGCCAGAGCAAAATGAGCAGCTTCCAGGACATCCTGTACCCAAGCCCATGGTACTGGTACGGAAAAGTCTCCTACGACGCAAAACGCGACATGCCCTGGGAAGAAAAAGAAAACAAACTCTGGTGGCGCGGCAGCACCACAGGTGGTTTCAGCCGCGACGGAGGCTGGCACAGACAGCACCGCCAACACTTCGTCCGCACAGTGAACGCACTGGACAAAGCCAAGATCCTGTCGGACGCCAACAAGGACTCGCCCTCGGCCACCACGCCCGACTGGCGAACGCGCGAGGTGCCCCGCCAGGACTACAAGGAGATCATGGACGTGCACTTTTCGCACGTCGGGCAGTGCGACCCGGGCGACTGCGACGCGCAGCGCGAGTTCTTCGAGATCGTCGAGCCGGCGGATCAGCAGGATGCTTGGAAGTACAAGTACCTGCTCGACATTGACGGCAATGCCTTCTCCGGCCGCTTCTATGCTTTCCTCGAGTCGCACAGCCTTACCTTCAAGATGGCTGTTTTCAGAGAATGGCACGAGGAGTGGATTAAGCCTTGGGTGCATTACATCCCTCTGTCTCTCCGCGGCGCCGAAGGTCTAGAGGTCGTGAGGTATTTCGCCGGCGAAGACGAGGGTAAATTGCAAGGGGTGAGAATGGCTGAGGCCGGGAGAGATTGGGCGAAGAAGGCGCTGAGGAACGAGGACTTTGAGGTCTGGTTCTTCCGTCTGCTGCTTGAGTGAGTTTCCTTGCTTCTCCTTCCATTTCCTTTCCGCTCTTCTTTTGAACTTGGCTAACTCGTGTGTCTGCGCAGGTACGGAAGAGTCATCGACGACAATCGGGCCAACATAGGCTTCTCGGGCTCTTAGAGCGGTTCCCTATCATGTATAATTACGTCGTACAAGTTAATCAACAAGCTTCTGCTGTCACTCGATCGCGAAACATTGCTCTTCCTTCCGAAATCTCTTGCGAACTCACGAGCACGACAACACATAAGTTGCGTGGCTTGCATTTTCTCTGCGGTCAAGTGATGTCGATTCGTCCCGGATCAGACGAGATCAGGCAACCTACTTTGGCCGATCTCTCACTCGATTCCGCGATTCCGCGGTAGCTGCCTGGACGTACAGGTGCGGAATATGGTTTGATAGCAGTGAGCACGTTTTCGGGGAGCCGTCTTTCATTGGGCATACAATAACGGCTGACTCTGATGCATGCAGGCATGTGCTCGAGTGCGTTTAAGTACCAAATAGTAGAAAGACGTCTTCTCACGCTGACCAGAAGTGGAAAGCACATCAAACTCGGTGCATAAACTCTGTCTCTGTGTGTCAAGCGCTACTCACAGAAAATGTGCTCTCGTTAGGAAAGAATGCAAGAGCGAGCAACACGGTCGAGGGTAGGTGTTTGATGAGTTTACATACGTTTGATTGACCTTCCTTCTCACGATCAAGGTAAAAATGCTGGACTTCGCCATACGCCTTCGACAAAATCACAGTGGCATGTCGGGCAGCCTGTGTGTGTGTTGAAGTGATATATATAACATGCGTCAGCTGTTGTAGAGCTGAGAGGCAAAATCAAACCCGCCATTGCGCCGTTGCCCGGGCCGAAGAGAAAATATGCCTGGTTTTGAATGCAATCTGGAAGCGATGTCGTGTATAATTTGTCGTTCATTCATTAAGATGATAATCGCGCTGAACCGAGTGCGCGGTGTTGTAAGATGTCAAAATCGAGTCTCGATGTCAATCATCACAATTTGCGGCCACCCTCCGAGTACCATCCACATTGGCTAACGTGGCTTGATTTTCCCGTCGAGGCGTCGAAGATGTGGCAGCCGTGTTTGGCTGCGTTGGGTGGCTGTTGTACTGTCAGTCAATCTGGAACAACATCGGGTTGGGAACTATTGGTGCACAACATACGGTATACAGATGCAAGCTCACAGCGAATTCAGTCTCGCTGGGGTTGGCGATCCGGTGAAGTCCAAGCTTGTCACTCATGTATGTGACTTGGTCCTCTCCGTAGGCGATGTCCCGTTGGATCTGCAACGCAGCGGGTTGCAGCGGCGCCGAACCGGCAGAGCATGTGTGTTCTGGGCTGGGACAGTCGCTCTGCAATTGCTGATCCGCATGAGCACATGTAGCCGGGTTGTCCGCGCGCTGGCAAGGCCAGCCGTATAGTGTCTCTTGCAAGGTGCCTTTGAGCACCTTCATCACGCAGTGCGCATTTGCGTGGTCGTGGATCGGGCTACCCTTTCCGGGACTCCAGACGAGGATCAAGAGGTTTGATTTGCCATTGCAGTTGTCGACGAGGTTGCGAGTGTAGCCACGGCTAGGATCGGAGAGGGCGTACTTGGCCCAGTCGGCCTCGTTCGATGTGTAGGCAAGCATGGCATCCTGGAGATCCTGCACATTGACGCCGGCGCTATCGATGCCATTGCTGGGACCCAGGATCTTGTTGATGGAGGATACGAGAGCGTCGAAGTGGGTGGTGGGCTCTGGCGATGGGCGAGTGGAGTCGCGGGGCCTAGTGGATGGGGTGGAGTTCATGGTGGGCTGGAATGTAAAGTTGGGCTGATGGTAGGAGGAGTTTGGGATGGCGAGGAGGTGGTTGTAACGGGTCAGTGTTGCGAAGGGTGGAAGATTGTGGGTTTGCTTTAAAGTATGAAAAAGCGGAGCCATGCCCTTGAGGCCTTTGTTGGCGAGTCTGCATGAGGCCATTATCGCCCCTAGCTGTGTGCGCGTGCAGGTGCAATAATCGAAGCTTGCATTAATAGCTGCAATACTGTATGCTTGATCTCTGCCTCTCGTCCAGACGTGAACCTGATAAGAATTGCGGTGAGAATTGGTAGACAGTAGGACACGCAACCTACCTGCGACTCGCCGCCTTTGTACGGGTTCTTGCCATTACATGTAGCTTTGACTGGCGAGGTGGTCGACGAGTCCCTACACCGTTCTGTCTTGTGCCGACCATTGCCGCTGCACACCAAGACGCTGAGCATCAGCGAGCTGGCCCAGAGGAGAAAGCGATGGTCATCGGATTGCACGCCGCGAGCTGTGGTGCATCGAGCAGGCAGGCGCGCCTTAGCAGCGAGCCAGCAGGCCGCCTGTGCCGAGTCGGGGCCATCACGTGCGCGTGATTATTGGACGAGAGGGAGTCGTGGATGGTATGGTCGATTGATGCTGTTCTCAGCACCGCAAAAAAAAGGTTGAAAGCAGGAGGCCAGCGAGAGCACGACGAGTTGTGGTATAGACCCACATAGGCCGAGTAGGAGGAGTAGTTGAGTGTCGCTGCCTTGCTTCTCCTTCGCGCCTGCCAATTGCTTGCAAATCCGATGGCGTGCTCAAACGGTCGTCCATTGCTGCACCTCTTCCAGAATGCTTAAATCTGTTTTCCCCACTCTGCGGCGCACATGACTTGCAGCGACATGATTGGCTCACCGACTCGACTCCAACCTCCATAGGTACAACTCGCCATAGCCCGTGACCGCGCAGAGCCCCACTGCCACTTGCACGCGGTGTAGACGATATGCCTGTACTTTGCTGAAATACTGTACAGTATGGCTCAAGGCAACCGCCGGCCAGGGAGACACTCTCGCCAGCAGAGCAGGGTCGCTTCCCTCATCAACGGCAATGGCAAGCAGCAACACGATGCCTCATCAAAGCCTACCGACGAGGCGACCGTCAGCTACATCAAGCGGACTCTCTGCAAAAAGCACAATGCATCCGGTGTTCCGGCAGACTCATCAGACGAGCTCGATCACAAGTCCCTGGAGGAGCTCCTGCCTCCTCTGACAAGCTCCAACGAAATCGACGTCCAGCTCTATGCCTTGATAGCTGTCGTTCTCAACCTGTTCGTGCAGAGTTGGTACAATCGAATCACACCAGACCAGGATTTCGTGGCCAATGTTGTCCAGATCATTGCCCACTGCACGCGAGGCCTAGAACAGCGCCTGAGGAAAATTGACCTCGAGTGTCTTGTATTGGAAGAGCTACCTATCATCATCACTCAGCATGTTGACGGTCAGTTCGCAGCTTCGTGCAGTGCCTCGATCATTCGCTGATGCACAGTTCAGCCATTAGGATTGCTTCGCAAACCACGCAGACGCCTGGTTTCAACGGCACAAACCGCATTATATACCACACCCTACGACCGCACCATGCACTGACGCCAATCCCGAGCTCCCCAGATGAATCGGCCAGCCAACAAGAAAACGAGAGTGCATGGTGCCAAATGGTGGTGAATCGTGCCCTGGCGCTCCTCTTGCCATACGAAGATCACCAGAACCCATGTCTGCAGGTTTTGGTGTCTGAGATTCTGTCCGAGATGATCTTCCACAATGGAATCTGCGGCAAGGCCTGTGAGAGCTGGCTCATCTGGGAAGGTGTCACAAAGACTATCTATGCTGTTCGACCCGATCTCATACCCGAGCCTCAACCTGCAGAAGCGCCGCAGGTCAATCGCCTCACGCAATTCGGACTTGTCTCCAAGGATAACGATAATGCGCCAGACCGACAACCCAGATACCCTCGTTTTGACGCACTGAAGCAAGCTTTCTGGGCCGTATTACAGTCATTGTGGCTGGCGTGGGTCTTGCTGCGATCATCGACCACTGTCTTGATGCAAGCTTCGTCGCTTCCAATGCGGTCGAGTCACCCAAAAAGCGTTGAGTCTAAAAGGTCCCTGAATATTGACATGATCGATGACTCTGGTGATCTCGACACAAACACTCCACCCACATCAGATTCGCGGAAAGTACCCATCCTTGGCATGACACTCTGGACCTGTCTATCGAAGCTCACGCGTCTTCAAGACCGCATGCCATGGCTGATCGGCACGATATCGTTGGTGCAGTGGCTCCTACTGTACGGCCCCGGACGACTGTGTTGCACAGACAGCAGATTGGATAGGTAAGTCAGCACTTTTCCTTCTTCAGCTCAACGCTCCGTCGGCGCAGCGTCCGTCTTTGTTCTCGATGCGAATCGGCCGCGCAAGCTCCAGGCAGGCCCGCTTGTTCGGCCACTCAAGAGATCACTTTGGCTCTTCGCTGCATCTATTCGCTCTCCTGCTAAGCCACCATGGGCGCATGAACGGGAGGCCGCATGAGCTACAAGTCATATGACTGCCAATCCGCCAATGCGATCGCACCGCGGCCCGCCCCTTGTCGAGCCGTGTCTTATCGAGGTGCATGAGGGCTTCATCGCCCGGTTGATTGCGATGCGAACCAACCCCGCAGCCGACAGCACCCTAGCAGCTTTCAACGTTGGATACGTCTCTTTCGAGCTATGCGACGATGCACTCTTCGCTGGTTGAAACCTCGCCTCCAGAACGCCGGGGTGACTAAGTGCGCCAAGTACTATTGACAAGTCACTGCTCTAGCAGCTCCGTCAATCGGGCAGCATCGCTTCCAAGTCGATGATGCCAGCACAGCCAGCACATTGACCAAGGGTCATGCTAGCACTTGTGGTTGTTGGCAGATATATCAGGGCGTCTTTCTGCTATGCATATCGTGGCCCGGGCCCGACCGGCCATTCACCATCCCGCCGCGGCACAACGGCCAGCCGTGCGGCCCAAACCCAAACGCAAAGAGCTACAAGGATGTCAGGTACGACGCCTAAGCTGCACGACTACAAGCACGATGTTCCATCACTGCTCCAACAAACAACGAATGCAACGCCGCAGCTCATACAACCCTCGCTACCGGTATACAAAGCGTGCGCCGGCTATGCATCGAGATGCAACCCCGCCCTCCCCGACTGGACCCGGACCCGGGATACGAGCAAGACTGCGAATTATGGCCTTGAGCGTGCCACACTACTGCACCTTTGTCTTGTACCTCCGAACCTGTCACTAAAGCCCGCATACGCAAGCGCTCACGTTATGCGCTCTTCAGACGACACCGCCGCCGCATGAGAGGGAGCAAGCCTTGCAGAATCCTGTCCCCCGCTAACGCCTCTTTCTTTCTCAACTTCCAGATTACTCTCACACACCTTCACCGCCCGTGTGCTGAACCCTGCAATACTCCCACCCGTCCTGCACGCGATCCGGCGCGCCATCTTCCCCGATGACGCTCTCGGCCCTGCGCGCGTGCCGCCATCTGAGAATGAGGTTGTCGCCATCAAGCGCGAGTGTGCGCGAGTGATCGTCGAGACCATCCCACCACACGTCCGCACAATATACTTTGCTACGAGCGATGTAACGCTTATGCAAGAGGATGTGGAAGGCAGTCTGGATCTGTTCGCCGACTCTTACCTTAACAAGCACCTTATTGTCAATATTGTCGAGCTGATATTCCTGCGTCTGTTCCCGGAAATTAGCGAGGAGCGCTGAACTGGATGAATGGAGTAAATCGAATTGAGCCAAATGCAAATGAATGAACGGATCAGAACAGAAGGCCTTCCAACCCTGTCACAACCCAAGATTCACCATAGAAGAAAAACCGTCTTGTGCGAGAATTGTAGCGGTCAAGAAAGTTGTATTGGTCTCCTGAGCCATTCAAGGGGATCTTTAAATAAGAAAGTGATCATATACACAAGAAAAACACCGAGCAGAAGAACACAAGGGAAAAAGGAGAAAAAAATTCCAAATCCACCATTTCCCTCCCTGCATGCCAGATTTCTTTTTTTCTTCCCCAACAAGCCGCGCGAGCAGCAATGTGGGCTGGCACGGTGGCAGTCCAAATCCCTCTTCTCTTCCCTTTCCTTGCCTGTCCAGTTCCATTCCCTCCGCGATTCCCTAGGTAGTCCTCAGTTCCCAGGCCTGGTTCCCTCCCCTTCCGTACTCTTTGCCCTGCGTAGTAAAAAACAGTAGTAACAATTCAGGGCCGCAATAATCACAGGATATGTGTGATGTTCATGTCGTTGCCCCTTTTCCCACCCATCGCCATTGATTTTCCCATGTTCCCAGTTCGATTGATGTTCTGGTTTTGGTTCCCGTATTTCCCATGATTCCCATTCAATTTCAGATTCATTCCATCAAAAGACAACAAAAGAAGAAGTAAGAAGGAGAAAAGAAAGATGCCTGCAGGTGATCCCGCCGCGGACTGTGACTTTGATAAAGTGAGGGTGACAAAACAAGGGGGATAAAGATAAGTGAAGACATAAAAAAAAACAAGATCCCGAAATGTAATAAAGTGTCGTATAATACATGCTTGCTCCTGCTGGCAGGAGCAAGCGGAGTTGAAGTGTATAAGTGGTTGTTGAATGATGTGAAAGTGTTGAATGATGTGAAAGTCCGTCGAGTTCAGCAGACGCGAAGTGGGTATCGTAAATAGTTCGAAGCTGTTGCCGGAATGATGAAGATGGTGTTTGAATGGATGATCAACCAGCGCGGGTCTGCAGTCTCAGCTTCTCCATCAGCTTGCCGACGGTGATGCTCTCTTGCATGTCCAGGAATCCGTTCGGTTGCTGCTCGAAGAAGCTCAGGACGACTTCCATCGCTTTGCGCGCTTCTTCTGGGCTGGTACCTGACATGGCCGAAGAAGATGCTGGCGTAAGAGACCTGGGAACGTTGACGTTGGATGGCAAGGGCGGCGGACGCATTAGCTCCGAGGGTGTCATGTTTTGCATGCGGTTTCCTCCAGATGGCATGCCGTGGACTGCGGAGTTGAGGTTCGGGAGCGGGTCGGCGAGTTCTTGCATCGGGGAGTCGTAGTTGTTGCTGGTCATGTATTTCGGAGTCGGAGGGTCAACTGAGCTGACGGCGTCAGACATGTTGTAGTCCAGGAACGGGAATGTTTGGCTTCGTGGTCGGTGAGAGCCGACGTGGGTGTTGCTGTCCATATTGGCGTTCATGTGATTGTGTCCGACGCCGTTGGGTTGGAGGCTTTGTCGTGGGTGCTGGGCGACGAAAGGGCCAGGTGCTGTTCCAGAGTCGGGCGTGAAGAAGGGAGAGGTCAGTGGACTCAGGGGTGTGGGTGAAAACGAAGGCAGCGTCTCTGTGAAGGCGCTGTTTAGAGAGGCATGACTATCTGAGCGGAACGGGTTACCTCTACCCATTTCGGAGTAGCCGCTCGGTATTTGCGACCTCATGTCATCGTTGTTTCGTGCCTCGTGGGTGTCTTCGGCAAGCGGCGAGCTTGATGCGTGTCGGGAAGTCGGTGATCCGTTGGTGGGCGAGTGCGATGTAGATGCTGTAAGGGAGGTGTCGTCGGCATCGTCTTGGGCCAGCGAGCCTTTTCTGGATCTCGCGCCCATCAAGTTGTTTTTGTGCTTGAACTTCTCGAGCCAGCTAGTGCTTAGGCCTGCTTGAGCATCTGGGTTGTTCGAGGTTGCTGAAAAAGCCTGAGCCTTGTGTCGGATCGCTTCGTCTGATAACGCAAACCCCTTTTTCTCCTGTTGTAATTTAGCAATGAACGGCGGTGAATAGTTTCGATGATGCTCTCACTTGGTTCTTTGCCCATACTGCGAGCGCCCGTTCGATATCTGGGGATCGACCCTTTGGTCGTTTGGCTGGCGACCGATTTCCATCGTCTTGGAATAGGTATTTCTCCTTTTGACGGAGTACTTTCGATACCGTGCTACATCTAAAA
Source organism: Cladosporium phlei (assembly GCA_003614995.1). Classification (NCBI taxonomy): domain Eukaryota; kingdom Fungi; phylum Ascomycota; class Dothideomycetes; order Cladosporiales; family Cladosporiaceae; genus Cladosporium; species Cladosporium phlei. The sequence continues at coordinate 8,432 of QZFA01000227.1, read as the reverse complement.
TCAGTAATGCCCTTGCATCATAAAGACGTCGAATCGCCGTACCTCCTTTCGACACCAAAACGAGCTAGTCGATGATTAGCTGCGTTCAATAAAGATGGGTTGATGCAGATGACATACCTCCAATTTCAGTCTGTTTAGCTGTTGGGTTCTCTTCGGCGTATTGGCACATCTGCTTGCGATCCAAGTCGGTCAAAGTCTTCCTAGGAGTCGAGCCCGATCGTGATGAGGTTGCCGAGATTGGGGTAGGCAGAGGAGCCAGAGTCATCGGTTGAATGGGTTGCACAGGCTGTGGATATGCAGGCTGGTAGGGTTGCGATTGATGGCTGTTGAGCATCGATGGCCACTGCGGCATGACCAACGGCTGCAATTGTTGATGTACGGGTCGTTGCGGCATCGTGTTTTCAAAGGTACTGCCGCCGATTGAGAGATTGGGCGAGGGAAAGTGGAAGGTTGAGTATTCCTGAGCGGGCGTGCCGTGGTGCGAATGAGGGTAGATGTGCGGACTCCGTCCCCAAGTCAGAGACGGCGAAGTCTGGAAGGCGGGTTGGTGTTTCTCGTCGGCCATTGCGTCGATATGCTGGTTGGAGCTCGCGACGGGTGGCGGGAACACAGCGACGGCAACGACAGCAGTACAAGACTGGAACGTTGGGTCTGGGACGGCAGTGGGAGCAAACAATGCAAAGGGCGATCGGAGGGAGTGTAAGTGCAACCAACAACCCTGTACGGCGGCGTGAGGGTCTGGGAGCAGTGTGGCTTAAACGGCGACGAAGGCTGCAGGGTTCCTGGATCGGGACGGTGACAGACGCAGCAGGCGGATGTAATAGGAGACGAGGGGATAGGGATGGATATGGATATGCATGGATATGTATGCTCCGTTCCTGTGCGCATATGCAGGAAGGGGAAAGTAAGGTAATAAGGTGCAGGACGAGACGAGATGCGGGCGTAGGTGTGAGGCGAAGGGCGAGGGCAAGGGCGAGGACGAGGGCGTGCGCGTGCTTAAGATGGACCACCACTAAAATGGCTAGACAGACCAGGCCACCTGCGGAGACGATACAGTAGAGCCTAGAGGAGGAGAGGAGAGGAGACCAAGGGACCCAGGAGACGGAGTACGGAGACTGGAAGGACTGCATACCTAGCACAAGCTGCGCAGCACAACACCACCACCACCACCACACAGCACCTCAACAGCACCACATGGACCAGCTAGGACCGTATGGAGGACACGGTTCGGCGCGATGCCACATAGGCGAGGAGAGTTTGCGGATCCCTGGACCGACCAGGGCAGCCTTTTCCGCACAGGAGGAACTTGCTGCTGGAGGCATCTGCAGGCTTGGAGTCGATGGGCGTGGGCGACGGCATAGGCTGAAGCATGGGCTGTCGCTATGCCATGGGCTGAAGCATAGGCTGCGGGATGAGCACGCCGTCGACGCCGCCTGGCGCCCGAACCGGCGGGGGGGGACAGGGATGCCGACGACGAGGGTCCAGGAGGATGGAATTGGATTGCTTGGATGGAGTAGGTGGTAGGAGCATGAGGCCGCTACCAAAGCTACGGCAGATGAGGGCTATCGCAAAGGCAAGAGGGCAATATTCAATAGACCGGGATAGGCTAGGGCGCGATCCGGCGTAGCGAGCAGTCATGCTGGCCAGACGAGATGATCGTTGAGCGAGTTGCTCGATTTACATTGCCTTGATATTGACATGGCTGTAGATAACCATCACCCACAATAATCCGGCCGATCAGGCGCAATATGGCATGCCTCTATTCCGTGTCATACATAGCATGGCCTGACCCGACACGACACGACAAGCCTGCAAACGATCGTGGACAACGCAGCACAGCTTGCATGGCGTGTTGGACTACTGTTGTCGTTGTCGCCAAAGCCTCGTCCAAACACCTGGCACAGCAGATGCATCGCCATGCGACCGCAACACAGACCTGCACGTAGCGAATTGGGCCTGTTGCCGCCCGTCCCGCCCAAGGGCCCTAGCCGATGATCCCTCCGCGATAGCCCAACCGTTAGTGTCCACCAACCGTGCTATCCAGGCCTTGCCCATGCCTATCGATACCATAGTTGCGGGTGCATCATCATCATCATCATCATCGCAATCGCCATACTGTACTCCTCTCGACACCTTGTCCTGCAGTGCCTGATGCAGCCCACATGCACTCAACTGCAGGACCGCCCAATTGCCGTGCCACAGTGACGGGTCGGTCGTGTCGTGGCCCAGGGGCCGCTTACCAAAGAGGCCCATCTAGGAAGTACTTCGCTGGGCCATTAATCGCAGCGAGCCTCCATCTGGTCACGTCATTTGTGCGTGCTCGCCGTCGACACCGCGATCGGGACGGCTGCACCAATGGCCAGCACCGCCCCGGCATTTCACCCTGGGTGGTAAGCCTCATATGGGTAGGTGAGTATTCGCACGTCCCGGCATACCAGAAGTGGAGATGGGGAATCGCGCAAGTAGCGGCAACAGACGTCTTCGAGACAGCCAAGCACATACTGTAAGGGCCTGGAGGGCTTTCCCTGCGTCGACCCATCCAAGGTGAAACCCGAAAGTAGTAGGATGAATTATATCGTGTATTCCGCTGGGCAATTGGCGGGCGACTGGCACGCGCAAGATTGACATTAACAGATGGCGGAATGGTGCCTCGTTGATGATCATTCGCAGGCCAGGTGATGGCGATGTTTTGCAGCTGGGGAGCTAGAGATCTGACGCACCAGACTTTTGTGAGATTGTTACACCCGGACTGGTGGAAATCAATTCAAAAGTATATGTCTGAACAGAATAATGTGTGGTTCGTAGGCGAAACTTGGGTCAGGTGAAACGTGCAGCTGGTCCCTTCCGCCTTTGAGCTAGATTTCTGGTTCGGGTCGCGGCGATCGGCGACTGCCCTTTCCGCCATCAATTTCCACGTCCATATCCATGTCAACGACCTACACACGATTCATGGTGGATTACGACGCAGTTGGTATTCCTACTCCCACTCGCTGTCTCTTTGGAAAGTGGCTTTCCTTACCTTCCCACAACGTCCCAAAGTTCCAGGAGACGCCAGGCACCACCTTGTAATCTGCAGCGATTGCTTGATCGGCCGTCGCTCGGAAACGGACTCCGGACCTGCAACCGACAAACTCTCTCCACTGACTTCTGATCTTCGACGGGAAAATAACTGAATGCACGCCTGGAGATCTCCCGCCATTCTGGGACACTGGTATCTCGTCGTGTGTAGGTTCAGAGGTCTAGCATGCGCCTAGAGGCTGGCGTCGACGGGTCCGTTGCGGCGGTTATGAGGTACTTAGCGTGAAGTATGAGTTCCCCTGGTGGAAGCGCCGCGCTGCTGATGACATTTCACCGGCGCAACTCCCATTCGATATGGCCGTTACTGTGTCTTTGGCTGCATTTTCCCGGGTTGGATGCGACAGTGTTATTGGTAAACTTTCGACACGCGGCTTCAGGTTCAAGAAAAGTTCAGCTGGTCATGCCGTGAGGTACATACTCACTCAAGGGTGACGTGAGAGGCTGGACCACTGTATAGCAGATCAGCGGGCATGAACTCCGTCGAGGGAATGAAGGATCGCTGGAGTCTGGTGCCTTTGAGAAAGCCAAAATACGCGGCACTCACGCAAAGCCATTCGCGCGTCGGCAATACGCATACGAGGATGATTGACATGCGCCCAACGATGTGTGTAGACAGTTCATGCCCACGCCATCAGCAAGAAGAAGCAGCAGCAGCAGCAGCACCGGCGAGCGTATGCATGTCTCAGCACCGCCCTGTAATTTGTCACCCAGGCCTCTGAGCGGTTGGAGGCTAAGTGATCAATAAGGAAAAGCCAGAAGTGGCCAGACTTTAAGCATACGATCGTCATGTTGACCTCACTTCTTGCTATCTCCCAGTATGGCGCTGTATTATCATGAACAACACACGCGTCGCCAGTATTGATGCGACCCAGCCCAACTCAAATCGGTGTTTCCAAGTCCAGCCGAGGCAACAGCAAAAGCATGGATTGTATGATGTATAAGCAGCAGACACGGCAGCGTCAATCTCAATCAATATTAATGATTGACAGCTCGGCAAGCCTCCCGGACTGCGGGTCAGACTAAAAACCACCCCTGTCGTAGGTTCGTTCTCGCGTCTTCGCCCAAGAAGCATAAAGGTTCGCAACTAAATCAAGAAGGTGAGAGGATATCTCGCAACCGCCAATGCAGATCATGTCCCTCGTACCTGCAGCGCCGTTTGACTTGTCAGCAATCGGCTTCAACCAGAAAGCTAGACTTCCTGACTCGTACAACAACATCGATACTTCACATTGGGTAACAATAATAATGATGATGGCAACGATCAATCAATTGAAACAACCTCCCGAAAAGTTGAATAAAGAGACCCTTGCCTGGACTAACAGCACCCATGCGTATAATTCAATATGGTCTCCACCGTCTCGACAGGCCAAGATCCGGAATTCACTTTCCGAACTCCACTCCCAAAAATCCCGCGCCACTTTCGCCAAAGTTTTGGGGAGCGTAGGCGAACAACATGCGTGTCTTGTTCGAGAAGCGCTGGCCAGCTTAAGGAATAATCTACAACACGTTGTGTCTGAGGTATAGTCGACCGCTCGATATACTTGACACCTAGGTACTCCAGCTTTATGCAGCCCGCAGCAATGCCGGCGGCCGAAATAGTCCAGATGCCACTGGATCAGAGATGCCGCGCGCGCTCCACGCGAGAAGGCGGTTGAATAGAGTTCGGGAAGTGGTGTGGTTGTTTCTCAATAACGATGACCAGGTAAGGTGGAATTTTCTTTTCTTTTTCTTTTCTCGACGGCGGATCATGCATTGCGATTTTCCTGGACCAAGGACGAATGGTCTTTCTACCGTCGCAGCAAACGACTCAAACACCCCCCCCTGCGGACTCCGGCACAGCACAAGGTAGATCTCATAACTCGCGCTTCGGTCTTGCGGTCGTATAGCTACCTAATAGTATTTGCAAGGATTGTCCCAGGTATACCTAAGCGCATTCGGAACCATCTCCGCGAAGGATTTGGGCCTGCTTCCAGCCAACGGCAGATACCACACATGTCGGCAAGATCGGGTTCCGTCTGCAAAAGCGTGTGCTCGCCCGACAAGGATGGTACAGATGCAGAAGCTGCGCCAACTGCCGTCGCGCTGGGAAAGCCGCGAGTCGCATGGCGGAAGTCATGCCCCGGTGAACCTATTATCGCCGTCTTCTTCATTGTGTTGGACAAAGAGGGTGTGTTATAGGGGATGTAGGCAGGTGAAGCCGATGCTGGGCTTGCCCAGGGCTGCTTTTGGCACCAAGTATGACTGACGTATTGCAAGGTTAGAGGGGTATTTGGGTACTGCCATGGCTCTGTCAGATACGAGGGGTTCAGGTATTTCGGATGCGGTTTTGAAACATTCCGTGAGACAAACATTACCACGAGGACACCGGGCGACTGGAATAGATGCGTGGAGTGTGGGGCGGTTGGTATCAGGATGAGGAGCGCGAGTGCGCCTCCAAAAAACTCCGTTGAATTGTTTGACCCTTTCATTTGCTCATTTCTTGACAATCGTAAGAACGTCCTCGTCCTCGAGAACATGCGACAGACCCACCCTTTGCGGCTGGTGCTTCACACTCTTGCCGTACACAATGGCGAGCTTAAACTCGTCCACAATGGTCTTGTGAATGGCGTTACAGAAGTCCTCCACCGTACACGCTGTGTTCCTCAGCACGACTGGTGCGGTGTAGTCGGGCATCTTGCCCTTGGGCTTGGTGTAGACTCGCACCAATCTGAGCTTCTCCCACATCTGCTCCATTAATTCATCCACGTTCCAGCCGTGTTCACTGCTGATGGGACATGCGTTGGGGATTCGGTAGAGCAGGTCGAGCTCCTCGATGGAGATCGCGTCGATCTTGTTGAGGGCGTACACGACTGGAATGTACGATCGGCTCTTTGCTTCGATAACGTCGATGAGGTCGTCCACAGTAGCGTCGCAGCGGATGGCCACATCGCAGTTGGCCATTCGGTATTCGTTTAGCACGGCCTTCACTTCCTCGGGCGAGATGTGGTTGAGCGCTTGGGTGTTTGTGATGGAGATTCCGCCCTTTTCCTTCTTCGTGATCTTGATGTTGGGTGGTGACTTGTTGATTCGGATGCCGAAGCCCTCCAATTCGTTCTCGATGACAGACTTGTCTGTCAAGGGCTTGTTGACGTCCAGGACAATGAAGATCAAGTGACATGTCTTGGCCACAGCAATGACCTGACGACCTCGACCCTTACCATCCTTCGCACCCTGAATGATACCAGGCAAATCCAGAATCTGGATCTTGGCTCCGTTGTATATGATCTGACCGGGAACCGTGGTCAAGGTTGTGAACTCGTACGCCGCCGCTTCAGAGTGCTGGCCAGTCAATCGCGACATGAGTGTTGATTTTCCCACCGACGGGAAGCCGATGAATCCAACAGAGGCCACACCAGTTCTTGCAACATCGAAACCTGCTCCACCGCCTCCGCCGCTCGTGGTCGGGGTGAGCAGCTCCTTCTTCAGCTTTGACAGCTTCGCTTTGAGTTGACCCAAATGGAAGGACGTGGCCTTGTTCTTCTGCGTCTTGGCCATCTCATCCTCGATTTGCTTGATCTGTACACCAGGCTATCAGTCTGCTGCGCGACATGGCTATCTTGCTGCAAAGCATGGGATGGCATACCTTGTCCACGGTGGTCGCCATGATGGGCAAATGTGCGTCCCGCGCGCGGTTCTCGTGTGGTGTCCGGTGTGTTTCTCTTGCTCAAGGTCTTTTAGGCGACTGTATAATGCATGCGCGACGTGTAACGCTGTCTGTGGCTGTACACCTAAGGGCCGAGTTTGGTCAATCGCAACTTGAGAGGCGCGCTTCGACTTCGTTGTGAATTCTGTGAATAATGACGAGACCGTGGGGCAATCCCGCCGGCCCGAACCCTAACCATGTCTCTAGAAGCGCCAGCAACACGCCAAACAAACACATCCGAGTTGATCACTACAATACAACACCTGGTCGCGGCTTCAACATGGCGGATCCCACGATGAACGCCACGACGGCAGATATCGATGGTGCGCATTACCCACGTCAACTCCCCAAATTCGGCTCATGCTGATAGACTTGCAGTGCATCTCCGCTCGATTATCTCAAACCTCTTCTACGTCCTCGTAGAAGCACACGACTTCAAGGGACAAGGAACCAAGGACGCCATGACGAGCCACATCAAAGATCTCATCGAGAACCTCCAGGAGCTCAGCAGAACCTCGCGCCGCCTGCCAACGACTGTTCCCCTAGATCTGATTCAATACGTCGAGGGCAAGCGCAACCCGGACGTCTACAAGCGCCAAATCGTGGAGCTCGTCATGCAGTACAACCAGCTGCAGTCAGGAAGATCACAGGCATTCGCGAGCTTCAGGGACATTCTGGGGCGGGAGATGATGAGTGCGATCCCGGATATTCGCGACGACGTGAAGTTGGTACTTGAGGCTTCGGGCGGATCAGTCGCGCAGTAAGATCTTTTTGGGAATTGTTTGCACTAGAGGTGCATTGTTTTATTTGGAGTCATGGAAGATACCCAGGGATTTAAATAACAGTCGGTCTAATTTCTTTGACTTGTGGGACAAAAGAAAATCATCGCATACCCTAACTTCGATCTGGCCATCCACATTTTCAATATTTCCCTGGGCAGATGCATGCGACGAAGAAGCGCCGGATAAGAGACCGCCTCCTCGCAATCGTCTGGGCCTCGCGCGCCACGGCCGTTGCCTCTTTCCCTATCGCATAAATACTTTCTCCGGCCGCCCTCTTCTCGCACTGCTTCCAGTTGGAGATAGTCGCAAGCCGTCGGTGTCAAGAGCCGTCCTCTCCATACCATTTCCTTTGCGCTTGGTGAAGGTAGAAGGCACAGACGATGGCGACAACGGTGACGACGGCGCAGTCGCGGAGGCAGACTCTTGGTCGACCGTGCTGATTGACCGGCCAGTTCCACTTGTCGTGCGGTCTGACATTGCTTCAGGCCCGCTCGCCAGAAGGCACAGTCCGTTCAGCTTGCGTTCGATGATGGTGATGTCTTTCATGATCTCCAGCAGCACGGCGTTCGTCTCCTTTCGCCATGTCTCCTGGGCTACGATTCTCCGGTTCAATGAGTTGCCTGCCACCATGTCGTTCCAGTGCTTGACTACCTCTTTGAGCGATGCGAGCCTCTTCCTGTCGGTCTCGAGACTTCGTACTCTGGCTTTCAGCTGCGAGAGGTCGGTCTCTTTCTTCCAGAGGCGGAGACGCATGTTGTGGTTGTTGTTGTCTATCTGTCTGGCTGTCTGGTCGTTTGGCGAATTGGTGGTCTGGCTGTCTGGCTGTCTGGTTGTCTGGCCGCCTGGTCGTCTGGTTGTCTGGATGTCTTGTTGTCTGGTTGTCTGGTTGT
>QZFA01000226.1:0-37714 GCA_003614995.1 Cladosporium phlei | reverse complement strand
CCTACGACTAGAACTTATGTTTTACCGTTAATAGATAACGAAGTACGTAAATCGTAAGAGGATTAAGGGACTAACCCTTAAGGGGGGGGATAAAGTCTATCTTCTCCGGCGTAACATTAAGTTAAACAAACTAACGAAGAAATTAGATGTAGTTAAACTCGGACTATTTAAGATTCTTAGACAAAAGGGACTAGTTAATTACGAACTAAAACTCCCGAAGAAAATGCGTATCCTTCTAACATTCTACGTATCCTTACTAGAACTAGTAACACTAGACGCTACGCTAGAATAAGATGTCCGGGACATTAGCGAAGAAATATAAGAACCTATCAACGCAGTCGAAAAGATTCTAGATAGTAAACGAGACGCCGGTTAGCGGAAGTACCTCGTTACATTTAAGTAGAGAAGATCTTAGATAGCAAACTAGAAGACGGTTAGCGGAAGTACCTCGTTAAGTAGGTAGGGTACGACTCTACCGAAAACACCTAGGAACTAAAGTTAAGCTTTAATTTACCGAAGCCGATTAACGAGTTTTACCGGACGCAGAAGCGTAGGGTATAGGGTCGAGAAGACTAGTTACCGCCTTATCTAAGAAATTAATAGTCGACTAGACGGCGGGAGAGACGGAGGTACCGGTATCCGCTACGGGACAGTTATCTATAGACTCTAGTTTACCGGTAGCCTCTATCTCGTTAGAAAGGTATAGGGCTTTCCTCTCCGTACGATACTCCGCCTAGCGGAGGATCTTCTTATTACGTATAAGACGAGTAAGGATAACAGATAGCTCTACCTTATCTTCGTCTACTTTACGTTAGTACTCCTTACGAGTACGGTCTAGGGAATCCTAGGATAAGTTAATATACGGGCGACCGAGTCGTACGTATTTAGAGTAGCGTAGGCGGGAAGCGTTAGCTATAGCGATATAAGTATATCTAGAAAGAAAATAGCGATTATAAGGGATGTCGATAGGGCGTCCGTTACGTTAGATTTCGGAGGTAAGACGAAGACGGTTCTTAGTAGAAGCAGAAGACATCGTTACTCTTCTAAGAACGAGCAACCGATGCTTAGTCTAGGACTAAGTAGGACGAGTCTCCTTAGTATATAGGTAGTTAGGTTTCTATCTTTCTTAGGAGCCTCGTGCTTAACTTATGTATCGAGAGCAGTGATTATAACGAACCGTATTTATTATGCTAACCCCTTCTTCCCCTGCCTTTGTTAACCCTTAGTTTAACCCGATAAACACCTTCGGCATTCCACCCCCGTTATATATCTCTAAGCTTAAGGTATAGTATATAAAAGGTCTAATTAGAAAGCTTTATAATACTATTATTTATATTAAGTATAATAGTAGCTACTAGTTGTTATTTAAAAGTAAGTAGTATAATACTTATACTAGTAATAGTTATAAGGACTTACTAGCTAAGTAGATCTACTAAGTCGTTATAAATAGAGGTATTTAATAGAATAGTACCTACCTAATAATTAAGTATATAATAAAGCTTAAGAATACTATTTACCTATACTAGAATAATCTTAATACTAACTATAATATAGCCGACTATCTTACTACTAAGAACTAGTAATAGCCTACTAATTTAAAGACTCTACTAGTACCTATCTATAAATACTCTCTATAAGTTTAAGAGACTAATAGCTCTCTATATAATATTCTTACTACTATAGACTTTATTCTTATATATCTCGAATTAGTAAAGATATAGGCTTTAGATAAGATAACCTATTATAAGGTATATATTAATCTTAGCTAGTTAAAGCTAGATTAGTACTACTCTAGGACTAATCTTAATCTAGCTAATATTATAGTAGTATTCCTTTATTCTTACTACTAGCTTCTATAGTTTAAGGTAAAGTAGAAGATATATAAGTTAAATAGAGCTATAGTAGTTATTAATAATATATACCTTACTATAAAGAAGTAGTATAGTAAACTAGTACTACTACTAGTAATAAGATTTAATTATAAAGAGCTAGGTAACTTTAATACCTATAATAGACTCTTAAGCTCTTATAAGAATAAAGATAATAACCTATAGAGATATCTAGCTAAAAAGCCTATTAGATTTAGTATAGATCTATTAGAGTAGTAGATTACTAATAAACACTAGTATCTATTACTTAAGTATCTTACTTTTATCTACCTTATAGCTTCTTTAAGTATAGCTATAAATAAGTATCTTTTTAGTATCGTATAATAACGGCGTAAGAACCGACTTATAATAACGGCGTAGGAACCGACTACCTAAGGTAGTACGGGTACGTAGGTACGGAAAGTACTAGGTAGTAAGGTACGTAATTACGGGAAGTTACGTAAGCTATAGAGTACTCTCGAAGGATCTTAGGACTCTTAGGTCCTTAGTAAGAGAGTACCGAGAGTATCGGGAGAATCTATAAGTCTCCTTAGTATATAGGATAGTTAGGTTTCTATCTTTCTTAGGAGCCTCGTACTTAACTTATATATTAGAGTTAGTAATTATAACGAATAGTATTTATTATACTAACTACTTCTTCCCTCGCCTTTATTAACCCTTAGTTTAACCCGATTAACCTAGCGGTATACTACGCCCCTTATATATTACTAGTAATATAATTAATAAGAAGTAACCTTATATATAGACTATTTAATACCTCTATTTATAGAACTTTAAAGACTTAAGAAGCTAATCTTATAACTCTAATAACCTTACTAAGTATATATAGTATAGTAGTACTAATTAATAACTCCTATAATCTTATTCTTATAGTATATATATATTATATATAGTAGTATAATCTAATAACTCCTATAATCTTATTATTAGAGTATATAGTATAATCTTATAACTCTATAGTATAGTACTAGTAAGTATCTATAAAAGTATAGATTATAATAGAAGCTTAAGAAGTAAAGATTACTATAAGAGTTAGTATAAATAGTATCTAGGAGACTAAAAAAGATAGTATATAATAACCTTATAAGCCTTATAAGAGATATCGATTTAGATCTTAGATCTTATTAATTTAGCTTAGATCTAAGTACTTTATAACTTCTTAAATTAATAAAAATATAGGCTAGCTCTTAGCTAGTAGTATACGTTAACTACTACTCTAATTTATTATTTTACTAGTTAACTTTATCTATATAATAAGCGTAATAGTCTTAGCTATATAGCTCCTTAAAAGGTAATATAGTTATAGAGATAATTAACTTTAAAGAGGTTAGTAAAATAATAAGATTTATGCTTACGTTAGTAGTAGTATACTTAGCAATCTATCTAACTAACTAACTAATCCTTCTAATTGAAGCAACCAATCCAATCACAACACTAGCTTTTGCTAATTAATCTAATCTTAAGGTCTCAGATTGGATTGGTTGATTGGTGGCTACCCTACGCAACACTCGGCAATCTTGATGTTCATTCGATCAAACGATCGACAGTCCATCCAGACTGCAGTCCAGCAGGAACCCCACTCCATTTGATAGTCGTATGATCGATGCAATATCCAAGAAATTCCCAGCTCGATCAGATCCCTTATGCCTGCAGGCCCCAAAAAGCGAGGCAGCTTGCGCCCAGAGGCCACAACAACCACCCCAACCGTCCCACCCCCCAAAACTTGCAGTGCCCTCTTCCTAACCTCCCAGAAAACCATTCCAGCAAAAAAGCAAAAGAACAGCTGCTCTATTGAGCTTGTAATATAGGAATAGCCGAAGGTGGGGCTCGAACCCACGACCTTGAGGTTGATCTCTTTGCTGTTATAAGAGCCACACGCTCTACCGATTGAGCTACCCCGGCAAGGTTTGTATTGGTTGATGAGAGGCTGGTGACAGTGAGGTAGAAGATGGCTGGACGTTGTGGGGCGTCTGGCTTTTCCTAACAGACTTGGCCGGATTTTCCGGCAGAATTTGGGTCGGGGGTGGTCTGTGCGGACGGATTGGAATCGATCGCGATCGGATTGGTGTCGGGTCTGGTCTGGTGGCTTGCGTCTTGTCTTGCGTGTATGCGAGGGGAGGCGACGATGGTTGTTGTTGTTGTTGTTGTTGTTGTTGTTGTTGTTGAGAATGTTGGTTCGAGGTTGGCTGAAGCATATCCAGGCTGATGGTTGATTTGTCGAGACTGTCCACGTTTGGCTGTTAGAGCGTGTTTTCCAGGCTGCCAGATATGGTCTCTGAGTGCGTTCCTGGACGACTAGAGCAAGGCGTTCGTTGCACAAAAGTCCGCGATTTGACGATCGCGCTTTGGAGTCGAAGTTGACGCTGTTCCCAGACGCCTTCGTTGTCGTAAAGACAAGACTCGTCAGGCCGCAGCTGTGGAGCTACTCCGGTACTGTCGGAGTTCCACAAGAAAAGAATCAGCCGATTCGGACCAAGAAGCCGTTGAGAGGAAGGAGCGACGAGATCTAAGTGAATGGGTCGGACTTCGACTATTCATCGCTTTCCCCCAGGAGCGTGTCGATACACGACTGGTATGAATGCCTCGTAGCAGACATGGCAGTCTCTATCGCCTCCACATCCCCTTGGTGTCGGGGATGTTGGCTTCAGCCCAATCTCCGATCACCAAAGATCGACTGGCAATCGATGACCATGCACCCTCCAGACCCATCACCATCTCTTTCAAAAGCCAGCCGCGCTCGCCTTCTCGCGATACTCCTCAAAGGTCCTCGCCGCACCACCTCTCGAATTGTTCCTCGCTCTCTTCTCAAACTCACTCTCTACCTCACCATCCTCCCTCCTCTTACGCTCCTCCCATTTAGCCTCCTCCTCAGCAATGGCCTCATAGAACTTCCCTTGCTGTCCACGGCCAAAGTACACCGCGCCGGCTTTCTTCTCCGCAACATCCTCCGTAACAAGCACGAACTTGATGCTCGACCCGGGCGTCTCGAACATGGCGTCGGCGAGCAAACGCTCCATGACGGTCCGCAGACCTCTCGCGCCGGTGCCCATTTTCGAGGCCGTGCTGGCGATGGAGTGGAGAGAGGCGGTTGTGAAGCGGAGTTCGACCGAGGAGAGATGGAACAGTTGTTCGTACTGTTTGAGCAGGCTGTTGCGGGGTTCTGTTAAGACTTTGACTAGAGATTCGATGTCGAGGCTGCTGAGGGCGCAGGAGAGTGGGATGCGGCCGACCAGTTCGGGGATTAGGCCGTATTTCTGCAGGTCTTGCGGTTCGACGAGGTCGAGCGTGTTGTAGACTCGTTTGGTCGGGCTGCCATCCTTGGTCGCGGAGGGAGGAGCAAAATACGGGAGATGTTGCTCGAACAGCTCATCTTCGCCTTCGAGCAGAGTTTCGTGCGAGGCGGTTTCGGACGAGGAGCCTGGAGCTGCACGCACTGTCGCGCCGAAACCGATGCTGCCTTTGCTGATGCGGTCCAGGACCATCCTGTGCAGGCCGTTAAAAGCTCCTGCGCAGATGAACAGGATGTTGTCTGTCTTGACGTTGTAGACTTCGCCTTTCTGAGGACCTCCGGAACCTTGCTGGCCCATGTTGCCGCCGGACAAGGGAGAGTTGGTGGGATATCCTTGGCTCGGGCCAGTATTCCTCCCTGATGGCGGTCCACTGCTACGCTCTTGCTTGGCCTGGATTTGCAGTGTGGTGCCTTCAATGATCTTGAGTAAAGATTGCTGCACGCCCTCGCCGCTGACATCTTTGCCGTGGCTGACTCTGGCCGTAGCAATCTTGTCGATTTCATCCAGGCAAATAATACCACGCTCAGCCTTGGAGACGTCGTAGTTTGCGGCCGCCAGCAACCTCTGCACGCAGACATCGGCGTCTTCTCCTATGTAGCCCGCCTGCGTAAAAGGCGTGCAATCTGAGATTGAGAACGGGACTTGTAGAGACCGAGCCAGCGTCTTGACCATCAACGTCTTCCCCACGCCCGAAGGCCCAAGCAACAGGATGTTACTCTTGTCAATCGTGAGCGGGCTCTGATCAAGCAATGGAGAGTGACTTCCATCATCACGCTCTGCATGTTTGTTGGACTCATGCTGTGTTTCCGGCGGATAGACATTCACGTTGACAGTAGCCTGCTGACCGGGGAACTCGTCTTCCCAATGGTTCGTCAGCGCGGGGACGGCTATGCCTCGTTTGAGCTCGCCCTCCATACCTTCGACCGGATGTCTGTGTGCCATACGCCGTCTCTCTTCCTGGTGGGCCCGCTCGTCCGCTTCATCGTCTAGCCGTTGCAGCTCGGTTATCCGTTGGTAGTGGTTGTACACGGCGGTGGAGAGGGTCTTCTTCGCGCGCTCTTGGCCGACGACGAATTGGTCCAGGTGCTGCTTCAAGACGGTGGGAGTAATGCGTGGGGCGCCGATGTTGCTGGCGTCGCGGAGAGGACCTTCGGTTGGTCCGCCTGCTTCGTAGATGCCGGTGTAGGGTTGTGAGGTGAAGGATTCGGGACGCGTTGATGTCGAACCGAGGTGTCTGCGGAAGATGTGGGAGATGGCGATGTAAGAGTGACGGGCTTGAGGGGAGATGGAGACGGTGGTGGTCAGGACTGGCGACATGGTTACATGGGAGAAGAAGATGTGTCCATTGGCTTGACAGGCCGGAATCGATGGGTATGGACTTGGAGAGAGGCGGATGATTACAATGATTGCATACACGTGAGGGAGATGATGGAGGAGTAGACTCGTGGATCAGATAGCAGTATGCTTCGAGGTACAGCTCTATGATACCTACCCACTAACCTACATAGCCGTGACAGCGAGACAGGGTAGGATACATCATTGCCAGGCAAAGCGTGGAGAGTGGAGACGGACACTGCGGGACGAATCCACATTTTGATGGAAGTGAATTCACCCCACCTCCACATCCACAAAGATATCTTGAGGAGAAAGGGCCGATTATGGTATATTGATAGTGTTGCTATTATGTACGTATTTGATACAATTACGCATGTATTATGAGATTGAGGTCTGAGGCGGACAAGCCACATCCCATCAAAATCGATATTGGATCGTTGCACCGAATATCAGACTATGTATATTGGTATACCGCCATAGCCAGGTATCTTGGGTGAGACCGCTGAGGTGGTGTCTGGGGCGGATAGTGGCAGTAGCGTATTGGTGGGGCCGACAAGCTGGTCAAGCTGGGGCAAAAGAGTTGGAGACGATGCTGCTCTCAAGTGACGGCAGCCCATCAAATCCCACCAAAGCTCATCCATTATTGCAGTGTGCAGGGCCCATCAGCTCTAGACAGGGCAGGTACAGTAGCCGCGATTATTAGCAAACGCGACGCGGCCAAGATGTGTGCGTGTGCACCAGAGGGTCCAGCTATTATTCTTGACCTCTCCCTCTCCCATCATCCTTGACCTTTCCCAACACCATCCTCTGGCTACCCGTACTTCAGACATAACCAACCTCTTACTTCCTGCTCTGCTCCACCTTCTACTCTTCCTCCCAGATTCCCCTCAACCTCCCCTCGAACACCCTTCCTCTCCTCACACATCACATCAGGACCACGATGGATCCTCTTAACCAAAAATCAGACAACAGTCTGCAGAGCGCGCCTGCGAGCAACCATGTGCCCAACGACGGCACTGGTGAGTACTAGCCATCTCATACTCATTGCGCTGCATCCTTGCTAACAATCCTCCAGGCGTTGTCCGTCTCGACCCATGGCTAGAGCCCTTCTCTGGCGCTCTCCGCTCCCGCTACTCAAAAGCTCAAGAATGGATCAAGAAGTTGGACGCCGAAGAGGGTGGACTGGAGAAGTTCTCGCGCGGCCATGAGCGCTTTGGCTTCACCGTCGCACCCGACAACACAATCACATACCGCGAGTGGGCCTCCAACGCTCTGCGCGCATACCTGATCGGCGACTTCAACGATTGGAACCGCGACAGCCATGAGATGAAGAAGGATGCATATGGTGTGTTCGAGATCACTCTCCCGCCTGTCAACGGACAACCCGCCATTCAGCACGACAGCAAGCTCAAGATCAGCATGGTCGTGCCAAACGACCAAGCCAGAGCCGAGAGGATTCCTGCTTGGATCAAGAGAGTCACACAAGACCTGAACGTGAGCCCGGTATACGATGCTCGCTTCTGGAACCCTCCCACACAATACCAATGGAAGAACCAGAGGCCGCCCAAGCCTCAAAGCGCCAGGATCTACGAGGCACACGTCGGTATTGCCAGCCCTGATCCCAAGGTCGCGACCTACAAGGAGTTCACACAGAATGTGCTTCCACGCATCAAGCACCTCGGATACAACGTCATCCAGCTCATGGCCGTCATGGAGCACGCCTACTACGCTTCGTTTGGCTACCAGATCAACAGCTTCTTCGCCGCCAGCAGTCGCTACGGCACTCCTGATGAGCTCAAGGAGCTGATCGACACCGCACACGGCATGGGCATCACTGTTCTGCTGGACATGGTTCACTCGCACGCGTCGAAGAATGTGCTTGACGGGCTGAACATGTTCGACAACTCTGACCACCTCTACTTCCACGAGGGAGCCAAGGGACGTCACGAACTCTGGGACAGCAGGCTGTTCAACTACGGCCACCACGAGGTTCTGCGTTTCTTGCTCTCCAACCTCCGCTTCTGGATGGACGAGTACAGATTTGACGGCTTCCGCTTTGATGGTGTCACTTCCATGCTTTACACCCACCACGGCATTGGCAC
Source organism: Cladosporium phlei (assembly GCA_003614995.1). Classification (NCBI taxonomy): domain Eukaryota; kingdom Fungi; phylum Ascomycota; class Dothideomycetes; order Cladosporiales; family Cladosporiaceae; genus Cladosporium; species Cladosporium phlei. The sequence continues at coordinate 29,098 of QZFA01000226.1, read as the reverse complement.
GGGATTCAGCGGCGGTTACCACGAGTACTTCGGCCCTAACGTTGACGAAGAGGGTGTGGTTTACCTCATGCTCGCCAACGAGATGCTGCACAACCTCTACCCCGACTGCATCACCATTGCGGAGGACGTGAGTGGCATGCCGGCATTGTGCGTCAAGCTCAGCCTGGGTGGAATAGGATTCGACTACAGACTGGCCATGGCGATTCCCGACTTGTACATCAAGTGGCTCAAGGAGAAGCAGGACATCGACTGGGACATGGGCGCGCTGTGCTTCACACTCACCAACAGACGTCACGGCGAGAAGACGATTGCATACGCGGAGTCGCACGATCAGGCGTAAGTTCTTCTCCATCGTCCAGTTTTATGCATACTAACAATCCCCAGACTTGTCGGCGACAAGACCCTCCTCTTTTGGCTCTGCGACGCGGAAATGTACACCAACATGTCCAAGCTCTCCGAATTCACCCCTGTGATCGAGCGTGGAATGGCCCTCCACAAGATGATCCGCCTAATCACCCACGGTCTCGGCGGTGAGGGCTACCTCAACTTCATCGGCAACGAGTTCGGCCACCCGGAATGGCTCGACTTCCCCCGTGAAGGCAACAACAACTCCTTCCACTACGCCCGCCGCCAATTCAACCTCCCCGACGACAACAACCTCCGCTACCAGGCCTTGAACGAGTTCGACAGCAAGATGCAATGGACGGAAGAGAAGTACGGATGGCTGCACGCCCCACAAGCATACGTCTCCCTCAAGCACGACGGCGACAAGGTCATCTCCTTTGAGCGCGCGGGCTTGCTGTGGATCTTCAACTTCCACCCCAGCAGCAGCTTCACAGACTACAGAGTTGGCGTGGAGCAGGCTGGCACGTACAGGATTGTACTCAACACCGACGCGCCCGAGTTCGGCGGTCTCGGAAGAGTCAAGGAGGACCAGCGCTTTTTCACGACCGACTTTGCATGGAACGACCGCAAGAACTTTGTGCAGGTGTACATCCCGACGAGGACGGCGATTGTGAGTTCATCCAGCAGTTCCGCGAATCCGTTCAAATTTACTGACTTGTGTTGTAGGTGCTCGCCCTTGAGGAGACGCTTTAGAGGAGTTGCACTCGGGACGGTTCAGCTCGTCCACACGACTGAACCATGCATGACCATACACGATGCGTTTCGGTATGCTTACAGCTCCAGTAGCTCAAGAGAAACATCATGACTATAAAACAAAGAATATTCACGACATGGCATGACGCGTTAATGTTTCAGATTTCTCAGGCGGATCATCATCTACCGACTGACTGACCTCTCACGACCTAGCTTACCCAACTTGAGTACCTCAAGAGCAAGAGTGAAGTGGCCCTAACATTTTGACTTTCAATTCTCGGAGTTCTTAGGAGTGAAAGCAACACCAAGCAAACCTAACCCCGCTCATGTGAATGCGGGGTCTTGATCTCAATGGAGGTATCGCGGTATCGCAAACCGTTTTTTGCTTCCACAGCTGCGGTAGGCTGACGAGAACACCATCTCTGGCAGTGTTTTGCTACCGATCTACTTCCAGTCGTGCGGAATGAAACGGGAATAGGATGGGAGTGAGCCCTAGCCGGCCTAGCCGGGCTTCCTGAATCTCCTTTGCACCAATTGACTTGTCCAGAAGGTGATTAACTTATCGTGTTGCAGGAGACGATCAACGATGTACCTTTTTCATAGCTCGTGGGGAGCTGATTGATGGTTCCTGTGGTGCGGCGGTGGTATATGGTTACAAAAGGTTTGGCACTTCGCTGCGGTAGGTGGTTCGAGCTCTTGCTGTTCTGCTTCTCTTGCTTGCTTTGGGAGACATTGATACTACCAACTAGAGAACCGCCAATAATCCATACTTGCAATCGAAGCCGATACCTGAATCCAACGATCTCGAAAACCAATCGCAACACAACACGACCCAGTAGAAACCCACCTTCCAACCTCATCTCCCCAAAAGACGGAGACCCAACAATCCTCAAAAGCAAAACAAGAAAATCTACCCAAGGACAACTAAACCAAACAATCACCCAAGCCCTCCCTCACCCAAGCAAAAATGCCCTCCTCCCAAATAACCCTCCACCTCGACCCAGCCACCGTCAACTCCCGCAAAGTCCTCGCCAGCCTCGACCTCCTCGCCGTCCCCTACACGCTCAAAAAAGTAGACTACTTCGGCGGTGCCCATAAGACCCGCGAATACCTCGCCATCAACCCCTGCGGTACAGTCCCCTGCGCCATCATCGACGACTCCCTCGTCTTGACAGAGAGTAATGCCATCATAGCCTATGCGGGCGAACTAGCCTCCAACCCTCCTCAGAATGGAGAGGGAAAGGGCAACGAGGCAGCTTTCCCCAAGGATCCCAAGAAGCGCGCGGATGTGCTGCGCTGGCTCTTTTGGGAGACGAGTGTTTGGTTCCCGTCTTGCTACGTTTATCTGATCGAAGCCATCGTCAAGCCGAGCCGCCACAAACAGGCCACCGACACCACTCTGCTCAAAAAAGAAGAGCCCCGCTGGCGCGAACTCGCCTCCGTCATCGAACACAAGCTTCTTAGCGGTGGTGGAGGCCGGAAATGGCTTTGTGGTGGGGCGGAGCCCACGGTGGCGGATGTTGCTGTTGCGAGTTCGATGGTGTTGTGGAAGAGGGCGCGGTTTCCGATTGAGGGCTTCCCGGCGCTGAGGAAGTGGATGGTGAGGGTTGAGGGGTTGGAGTGTTGGATTCGCACGCAGGGGGATGTGGAGAGGGCGTTTCCGGATGGGGGCGAGGAGGGGAAGGTTTTTGGGGGGGAGGGGGAGTGTTAAGAGGGCGCACTTTACGCAGATTAAGGTTGTTGAGTTTGAGTATGATTCCGTTATACCTTGAGATGTGTTTTGGTGCTCGATTGTTGATGTTGATGTTGGTTTACGGAGGGCGGCTGAGAATTCTTGGATGTCCAATTTCCTTGCTTTTCTTTTTGTCGGTTCAATCTCCTGGATCTTGATCCGTTGGGTCTATCTATCGTTTCTGTAAACGTTGAACAAATGATTGTTCATCAAAGTCTTTGCCCTTTCGGGATGTCTGAACTGCGCTGGTGGAGATATGTTCTTAGCAAAAGAGGGTGAATCAGTACCTCATGTTGCCGAATTCAACCCTGTAAAGGAAGCACAGTAAAGCCACTGGTGAATGTCGACCTGGGAAATGTGAAAGTTCGATGAGAGAGGAAGACGAAGGTCATGCAGGCAACTGCGACTGCAATTGCAACTGATTCACTGATCTATCTATGTTGGGCTATCTAACCCTGGTGACAGGCAATCTCAAACAAAACTCGCTCGCTACTTTCAGTGTCAGTCTTGCATCGAAAGTGATGGACTTGCCGAAAAGAAAAAAAACTTTTAGAAAACATGAACTCCAATCCCACAACGGGTATCGTCGAACGCATGGTCATCGCCCAACGCCCAGCAGACATCAGCATCATAGCAAGCATGACAAAAACACAAACAAGTTCCCCTTCAAGTGGTCTGAATGCACCCAGAGAACCTGCCCTCACCTCCCTTGGCACAACCGTCATACGTCGCCTCCTCGCCCTTCTCCTTAGGCCAGCCAATCTCCAACCCCCACACCCTCAACACCTTGATCTCGCTCTTGGGCATGCGCGACAGGATCCTACCCAGGAACCCATCAAACGTGGTCCCATCAAAAGTAGTCAGCATGTTAGGACCAATCTGCTCGCGGCGTTGGTGGAACCAACGCGAATTGTCAATGCGATTGCGAACGTCGTTATCGTCATCGTCGTCGGAAGCCAGAGCCGACTGGTCGAAAACGCCAATTCCGGTGCTGAGGTGGGTGTAGCCGCAGGAGTTGAGGGTGAACTTTTTGTACAGCGCGGGAAGAGGGTCTTGCTCGACGATGGTGGGCATTCCGCGCGGGTCGATGATTTCGGGTTCCGGGACCGTGGACTGCACGAGTTGGGCGAGGTCGTTGATGATGGCGGGCCAGGAGCCTTCGCGGAACTCATGGGCTGTGCCGTCGAGCTTGATTGTGAAGGCGTCGTCTCTTTCGTACTTTGTGTTGGCGGTCAGGGAGACTGAGTCGAGGGTGAGGAACTTCTCTCTGGCAGAAGCAAAGGTTGGCAGGTTCGTGAGGTACTTCAGCATTTGAGGCGTCAACCAGCAGTTCACCAGGGTGAGGTCTTCGATGTTATTGAGCGACAGCACGTCAGGGTGTTCATCCAGTAGCTGCTCCATCACGGTGATGGGTGCCGGCATGAGATGCTGGTTGCGTCCGTACATGCCTTTTCCGTACTCTCCACCATCCGTGTAGCCGATGCGCAGTCTCTTGATGCGTCCCAGCGACGACACGCGGTGGACGACGCCACGGAAGGTGTTGACTGTGCTTGACGGCGCAATCATGGGCAAATCCGCATCACTAGCGTCGTCTTTGCCCACGGTGCGCCAATCTGGGCTCACAAGGAGGGTGACGTTCTCTGCATTCGGCAACGCTTCCCAGAAGGCGCTGCGATCGAGCTTGGAGAGAAGCCCGCTGGAGATTTTCGAAATCGTGATCTTCGTGACTTTGTGGAAGACTTGAGGGTTGTCGGAAAGCGCGAGGATGTACGTGTCGAGGAACGCACTCTGTGCCCACCCCGTCTCAAGAATCCATTGTTTTTGCTGCGTGGTCAAGCCGGCGGGGGAGAGCGGAATCGGAATCTGGTGCATCGTCGTTGGCTCGTTGTTTTTGTTCTCGTTGGTAGTATAGAAGACACCTCTGATCGGAGTGGTGAGGTCGGTACCACCAAGGATGCCATTTGCCTTGACTGTCGGCCAGAGTGTGGTGTCATCGTACTCTTCGGCGTCGTACTCAGTGGTAGACACAGTGGGCAATCCACCGCGACCGTTGTCGAGGATACACGTCAGGAGTCTCTCCTGGGCGAAGCCGGTGCTGGGAGCGAAAGTGTCGCGAGATTGGCGCAGACCGGACCAGAATTGTGTCGCTCCGTCTGTGTGCGGGCGTTGAGCGGTATGGCCTTCGTCAAAGACTGGCAAAGGTCTATCGAAGATCATGTCGTGATGTGAGCGATCAGGGCCGCCGAGAAAACCAAGACCACTGTCAATGGAAAGACCAATCTCTCTGACGTTGACGAGAGTTGCCAGCGCTGCTGTCATACGTGGAGTTTCGTCTGCACTGCTCTCCAGCCTTGCAAGTCTTCCAAAGCGAGAGTAGCCGGCTGGCGGCCACGCGTATTCGCCGTGGTACGCGTCTACCTGCTTGTGATTGCTCTGCTTAGCAGGTGCCATTGCCAGGTCGTACTCCGTCACCTCGAAGCGGATGCCAAACTTGTTCATGTGAGGGCCAAACCCTTGAAAGACTCGTAGACCATGTTTCTCCTTGCGATCGCCCGATTTTCGATGGTAGATGGTGTCTTCACGAGCTTCATAGGCGTTGAAGCTGCTAAGATCAGACGACACATCATTGACTCTGGCTTTGCCCTTGTTCATGCGCGCCGACACGTCGTCCTCGATCATGTCGTAGAGCTCTGCGGTGAATGGGACGACGACTTCTTTGAACAGTGTAGGGGAGCTCTTTGAGTCGAACTCTTTGCACACTAGTCTCATGTTCCTGATGTCCTTGGGGGAGAGAGTGCGTGTGATCATCTCGAAAAGCTCGACCGGTACAACTCCTGGCGGCCATGAAGTGCGTGATACTTTCGGAACAGCACCTGCAGGGAGACTTGGATTGTTGCCGCGGTTACTGACGGGCGGAGGCGCTCGTTTTGTTGTCGGTGTTTGGCTCAGCGACCGACAAGCTCGAGCATGTTGAATGTGGCGCTTGGTGTCAGGCAACACATAGAGCGGCCACTTGCGATCTTCATCTGGCGGCGGGGACGCGGCTCTTCCAGGATCGCTGAATCGGCGACGCCTCATACGCGCGGCAAAGGAACTTGTAACACGTGGTGTCGGCTTTGGCGGCGGCGGTTTGGCAACGAGCGGAAGGTACCTGATTTCAGTGGCATTGGAGGAGCCAGATCCAGTGTTTACCGTTTCGAAGAGGATGGCAGAATGGAGTCGCAATCCATCCGCGCTCGGATTTGTCCCAAAGCCTTCGCGCAAGCTGGCGTGACGACCATGTAACATCAAGCGTTCGAGATCGCTGGTAGTTTTTGCGATTGGTTTCCGGGCATCATTCCGAGACTGAGGATTTGTGATTGAGAAGTTGTCGAAGCGTCTTGCTATCTCTGGAACATCTTCCCTAGATGTGGGTCCATTGGAAAGCGAACCCAGATCAAATGACTCGTCGGGGTCGAGGTTGTCGTCAAACCGTCTTGTCATTCCCTGAGAGGCTTCTGCAGGCGTGGGTCCATTGAAAAGCGAAGCCATATCGTCAGCGTCGGTGTTGCTGGTTGTGGTATTTTGGTTCGTGCTGGGTAGCGTACGCGTACGGAAGCCAAGCGCCCTGAAGGCTGAACCGAAGTCCATACTGCTGATCTGGATTGAATGACAGAAACTTCTATCAAGGAGAGAATATGTCGATGCTTCTCGTCTCAAGGTGTTGTTGGGTGCGCAATGTGGAGCCTCACACCTGCGAGGCTGTGGTTGGAATTTGGGAGAAATAGAGCCGAAAAGAATGTTGGACTGTTAGAGAACTGTGGTGACTAGGTGTGTCTTTGATTTCGTGGCGTGAGACGTGAGCTGCGAGGTTGATGTTTGTTTGAACGTTGATTGCTTTGAAGTCGAGCGTTTGGGTGTCAGCGGGCGCCAAGGAGAAGCTGCTGCCAACAGCATGGCAATCAGTTAACGATGACTGGACCGCGGCTGCTGCGCAACACAGGTAAAAGCCGTGTTTCGACATGTGAGGCGTACGCGTGACTGCCATGCTTGCCTACATCTTGCGCTATACAAAGCAATAAATGCAGTGAATGCGGCTGGAAAGTCGAATAGATTGCACGCGTCACGTGATATCAAACTTCCATGCCCATTTCAAAAAGGTATGTACAGGCGCAATATGTCTGTGGTTTCAGATCGAAATACAACGCTCCTCAAACGCCCTTCTCGCATTTACCGTGCCGCCCTTTCCACGATAACATGCCTAGAACTCGGAGATCGTGTCGCCGCGCAGCTTGCCACGGAGGTTGTACTTGCCCTGGTAGTGATTGAGTCAGCATGATGAACCTTTCCACGAGCATCTGATGCTGGATTTCTCCCATCATTCCCATCACTCATGTCTGCTCGTGCTGGTGTTCCAGCAGTAGGAGGGATGAACTCACCTCAGTCTGGAAAGCCATGTAAAGGAAAGCAGAAGGGACTGCGATCACGTATGCGAAAGACAACCAGGCAGTACGCGGGGTCCAGCGGAAGAACTCATGTCTCTTGACGTACATGTCTGGTGGCATGGGTTAGTACTTGTCCTGTGGTGCCCGCTCCCTCATCCAATTGATCTCGTTCCAAGCTCTTGCGCGTCCCTGGCCACGCCTCTGCCATTCCATATCCCTCCAAAGTCTCCAATCGACCAGCATGTCCTTCCATCGTGCTCATCGGGTCCAGGTATAGGGAGACATACTCGCATAACGAACAAGCGCCGGGTCAAGGTTGACGGCTGTGAAGGTCTGTCAGCTTCCAATCCAGCTTGCGCGCATGTTCCGGAGCGCCTCACCGTTTCCGCCAGCCATCTTCGCGAATGTGGGCCTCATATTTGTGGTATGTGATGTGTATTTGCTGCTATCTCAAGCCCTGCCTCGCGGTATAGCTGTTGACGTCGCGCGCAAGAGGATGGAGATGCGGCGCGGGAGCATCCGGACCAATCGCCGTAAGCTCAATCGTACCGTACCTCGGAGCCCGAGATTTGGACAAGAGCTCTTGCTGCGGCCGTAGTGCCCGATTGACGATAAGGTCACAAGAACATCTCATCTTGTTTTCTTGTTGTATTACTCTATATTCTACACCAACATACCCATTTTCGTCGCAATTATCAATCATGGCAGACACACAGGAACAAAAGCCCACAGTCACCCTCCATTGGTCAGTCCCACAGTCTCACTTAGCACATACAGCCAGCCCCATCTTATCTGCATGCACTATAACCGCCCTGCCATATATCAACCGAACGCTTGTACTCGCTTATGATTGCGCACAAGCTGCGAACTCTTACGCGCTCAAAACGCCTGCACAGATTATTCTCTGCGCGACCAACATCACAGCCATGCCACATTCTAACAACCCACCAGGCTCGAGAAATCCCGCTCCCAGCGCATCGTCTGGCTCCTCGAAGAATGCTCCAAAAACACCTCCTACTCCGTAGAAGTCTACAAGCGCCTGTCCAGCAAGCTGGCACCGCCTGAGCTTAAGAAAGTCCACCCGCTCGGAAAATCGCCTCTGGTGACCATCACCGCCCCATCTCTCTCCGGGCCCATCGTGCTGGCCGAGAGTGCCGCCATCTGCGAGTACCTCTGCGACCATTTCGCGCCTCACCTCGTTCCCACGCGCTGGCGCGAAGGATGTGAGGGTAAGGTCGGTGGTGAGACGGAACAGTGGTTGAGGTACCGCTTCTACATGCACTACGCCGAGGGCAGCTTGATGAGCTTGTTGATGATTGCGATGTTCATGGGTAGTAAGTTCTCACCCGCTAGCTGATGCTGATGATTGAATACCTTCAAGTTCTCTCAAGACTTGGGTCGTAAGCCACCTCTGAACATCATGTATACTAACCGCCTCACAGACATCCGCGACTCCCCCGTCCCCTTCTTCATCAAGCCCGTCACCCGCGGCATCGCCAACAAAGTCGACAACCTCTACCTGAACGACAACTTCGCCACGCACTTCGGCTTCCTCGAGTCGCAGCTGGCCTCGTCCCCAGACAACGGCGAGTACCTCTGCGGTGCCTCGCTGACCGCCGCCGACATCCTGATGTCGTACCCCATCATCGCGGCCAGCGACAAGTTCGACGCTACCAAACACCCGAAGCTGAAGGCTTATGCTGCGAGGATCGAGGATCACGAGGGCAATCTTGGTGCGATCAAGAAGATCGAGGAACTCACTGGCATGCCGTATGAGATGAGGCCTTGAGGGAGGGTTTGGGTTTGGGGTTCGATCTGTTGTTCGTCTTTGATGCGGAGGTATCTAACTGTCTAATGTTGCTCTGAAATTATGGTTCCAGATCTGCCCAGATTTACAGCAAACGTACCGTTGTGTAAGCCTTTCCACGCGTCAAGATGACCTCCAGCCCTCCAATTGTCGCGCTTTAGTGTTGACCAGCAACACAACCAAGCTCATAAACGAAATATGCCGATACCGGTCGGCTGATGTACGTTCAATCCCTAGCCATGTACATTCCTTCCAAGTGCTATAACCCAATGAAACCATAAAAAAAAAGGACTCGCCCAGCGATCATTTAAAAACCCACTGCACCTTCCCCCTAACTACACTAGCCTTCCTCCGAATCCCCGGCGACCCCGGCACAGAGGTAGGCGCATTCGAAATCTCGCTCAACCGCGGCAGAGCCGCGGCGGGATCCCTCAAAGGCCATTCCTCAGTTTCAGAAGCAGAAGCAGGACGAATCAAGGCGCGATCTGAAGGGAAACTCTCGTCCGAAAGCTGATGCGAGTATTGGTGGTAGCTGTTGTGGCGGCTGCGGTGGCTGTGGTGTATCTTGTCGCCGCCCCACTCGCTGTCGGCCGTCATGGAGCGCCGCGTGGTATCGATGCAGCAGCGGAATAGTGGGCGTAGGGTTGCGAGCGAGGCTGCAGTTATGCACAGGCCGGCTTCGATGATGGACCACAGGGTGATGTTGACGCCGACTTCGAAGAAATCGATGTTATACGTCATGCCACGGATGTAAGCCAAGCGGACGACGCTTACGGCACTGCCGACGCAGCCCAATAGCAAGATCCCGCCGGCACTGAGTTTCGCTGGGAAGGGCATGCAAGCTTTGCGGATCAGAGTGATGGGGAGGGTGGCTAGGATGAAGTCTGAGAGGGCGTTGATGGTTCCGGCCGAGAGGTTTGTGGCGAAGCGCCCCTGTGGGGTCCCCCAGCATTTCTGTTGGAGGGCGTTGACGAGGAAGTCTGCCGGCACGCCGCAGGAGAAGAGGACGGCGAAGAAGTAGAAGCAGCCGAAGATGGTGGCGACGCCGACGGTGGCGTAGACTGTTACTTTTTGCCAGCGGGATACGACGATGCGCAGGTAGAAGATGCCAAGGGAGATCTTGAGAATCACCATTGTTGCTGCGTGGAGGGAGAAGCTGGCTAGAATGTACTGCGATTGTTGTTAGCCTTGCGTTACTGACTGTTGTGATGTTCACCGTTGATCATTGATGGGGTGGGACAAATCTCATGTGACGATCGAAGGTCTTGAGCTCTGCTAGACACACTCGAAAACGGACGATGTGAATTGAAAGGAGAGGAGATGTCTTGACGTACCGAAGCAGCAGTCTTCTTGAACAGCCAACTCTCCGAACTGAGGTTTGGGTTTCCAAACGCCATCGACACAAGCTCAAGGTTGAAGCTAGCATATAAAGTGTAAGACATCTGTACAATACACGTTGTCAGTATGTGTCTTCATGTTCTTTGGGAAGAAGTGTTGTAACATACCACCGCCATCAACATCACTGCATCGTCCCAACCATAGTTCCGAATCATAACAGCACGCACCCACGTGCGGGCCAATACAGCCATCCATGCTGTTATGAGGAATGTGATGGTGACTGCTGTGATCTCAGTAGCCCGAGCATGGACTGCCCCAGTCTTGTCCATAATGTCCACAGTCCCGCTCGTCTACACGACTTCGCTGTTGGCAGTTCGACGATGTGTCAAGGTTTCGAGAGATGTCGACAGGGCGCTGCCCGGTAACGGAATGAAACTGAGGTTGGAAGTGAAGATGCCAGATCGTGCAATTGCCTGTAACGTCCTTTGGCGCGCCGGTCGGTCGGTGCTTAGAACAATACTAACGTTTGGGTTGGTGTGTGTGAAGAAATGCAGAAAGAAAGACAGCGTACAAACCCACGCGGAGTGGCAGAGGGCCTCCCGACATGTCGTGTAACTCAACAGAACCCTACCAGATATGTAGGCCTCCCACTTGGGAAGAGACAGGTCGCTTTGTGTAGATTGCAACACCACAGTAGCGTCGATCATCCGCATCAAAGTGATGGAATGACTCCTGATCAGAGGGCTTCCCGGATCTAAAGTGATGCCCACCCGGCGCCTAACCACGGCACGGGCGATCAGGTGGAAGGTCTTAGCATGTCTTGGGCGGATGGTTGTCCATGTTTGTGAAGATGGTGGAGAGCGGGCGGTCTCGGCTCTCAGGGTGTGCGCGATTCGTATGTGATCAAGTCATTGTGGCATTAGCTCTGATCATCAAGCCACTACAAGCAGTAGGGTGACAGCTGTTGAGGTAGCAGAAAAAATCGAAGTCGGTTTCGTTGGCACGCGTGGTTGAGTATAGACCAGGGTTGTTCAAGATGTCTCGTCAATGTGAAGCAGCGGTCGATAGCGAAGAGCGGTCTAGCTGGCTTGAGTTTCATGGTGCGACGTTCTGCGACGCCTCTTTGACTCCTTCTCCCGCCTCTCGACTCTTTCCGTCGACCGATATTTAGTTGATAAAGTAGAGGGCATCATCTCTCTACGACATTTCGTTCTATTTTCCGGGCTGTCGGAAGATAACGGTATTTTCCCCGTCTCGCTCGTGTCATGCTTAGCCGGTTGATGTACGAGGCTGGATGGGGAAGTATATGTCGTGTGATTGAGACGGCGTGAGTTGTGTGTGCCTGCAGGATCGTTTGTCATTCGGTAGCAGTGAAATGAGTGACGATTATCGTGCCGTCCTCATATGAGATGCTGCTGCCGTCGTTGCGTGCCGAAGTGAGATGTCTGGACGTGAAGAAGAAGAAGAAGAAGAAGACGCGAGCCTTCCAGACCTTCGCGTTCAAGCTTCCTAAGCACAGACGCACGAACGACGATTCGATTCGATCACCACCAACTTACCACAACCAACCTTGCTCGTGCAGTCACCATGTCCCCAGCGGTTCAACCTACTATGCCCTGCCCTATATGAACACATGGTCAATCTCAGCCTGAAGTGCGGCTGGAGCGGATAACGGCTCAGAATGCCCACGTCCACACGCCGACAGGCCGCTTCTTCGCGTACTGCGCGATACACCGAGCTGAATAGCGCACTCGGTCGCCTCCAAGCCGAGGGAGGCTCGATCGGTAACCTTCTCCCCGAGGGAGCCGGTCAACACGAGGTGCACGAAGATGGAGATGAAGAAAACGCATTCGACGGAGACACGATAAGCGTTGGCGACACAGAAGACGACGAACCCTTTGAGGGTGATGGTAAATACGACATGCGACCCGAGACCTATACATCTGACTGACGGTACTCTCGGGCGAAGAAGACCATCTAGAGAACCTGCCATTCCTTCCATCCGGTCTCAAGGAGATCTCTTCCCTCGCTTCCTGGACCGTCACAACCGCCAAACCCGGGTCAGGCGTCGCCGCCTTGCGCAGCCCAGACCTAAACCAGTACTGGCAATCCGATGGGCCACAGCCTCACCTTCTCACCCTCCACTTCTTCAAGCTGGTCTCCATATCCCTCATCCGCATATACCTAGACTTTGAGTCCGACGAATCGTACACGCCTACCAAAATTCAGTTTCTCGCGGGCATGGGTGGACACGATGTGCAAGAGTTTGCGGAAATGAGCTTCGAGCAGCCGACGGGGTGGATAGACGTCGATTTTTCCAACGTCGGACCTGTCGAGCAGGATGAAGATGAGGAAGACGAAGAGAACGCACATCGGGAGATTGATTGGAGCAAGCGCCCGGTTCTCAGAGCGTTTGTGGTACAAGTACGGATTTTGGAGAACCATCAGAACGGCAAGGACACGCATCTGAGGGCTGTCCACGTATTTGCTAGGGATGAGGCAGTGGGCGTGCAGAGAGGTGACGGCGCTGCTGCCTTGGGTGCGAGGAAAGCCAAAGCGACTCTTCCACTGCGCGTTACCGCGTCTGCCGCAGCAAAGAAGGAGGGAAACAACATCAGGCTGGCGGATTGGATGCTGGAGCCGGATTTGCGATGAACAATCACGGATACCCCTGCTACTCTTACTCTGTGTCGACTGTCCTCCAACTACGACACCTGTGCGATCGACATGTCAATCATCTCTAGTGTGTCGGCACTAGCTTCTGACAGCTGTGATCGTCGCAGGCTCGCAGCAACGGAAACCATGAAAGTACTTAGTCCCACATGGGACCCCTGATCAAATAGTTGGTACGCAACAGCCAGCGCACTGCGTGAAGTCATCTGGCAGCCCGCCAGGAAGCTTCAATTGCGAGGAGATCACGAGAAAGGCGACGCTTGACGCAACGCGTAAAGTAAAGTCGGCAAGTAGTCCATGGCAATGTCGAATGGCATGGGTCTTTGGGAAAAGCGCGACATGGCGTGCTCCACCTGGAATGGCGTACAGACGTATCACAGAGGCGCACTGTAACCTAGTGGACTGGACTCATAACCTACATGGTCCGAGAACGGCATTCGGTGGTGCCACGACATGTCTGTCTTGATACCCGATCCTTCATTCGGCTGTCGGTGAGCATATGCACGCTTGAAGGTAAATCGGTAAATTGATCGGCCGGCTCCTTCTGCGCTGTCTAGTTGCACGGCAGTTGTTACCGACCGAGAAATAACCACATCGATGGTCAAATATTCACAGATCATTACAACATCCGTTGCCCCCCAAAAAACATCCGCCAGGGTCCTTGGTCCTCCATCGGGCTACGCTCCGTTTCCGTTGCGCTGACGCGCTAAACAGCCATCTCAGTCATTCCATCCCACCTCACGTTGTCTCATTGCCTCGTAACTCGTGATTCCCTTATCTTGCTTGCTAGACTCGTCACTTTTAGATTTCTGCATCTGATATCACATTTGGCTGCGCTATCTGGGTATTTTCTCCACCATCATCAGCAAGAACAAAGAACAGAAATCGACGCTAACCAGCCAAGGACACAAGGCATCTCGCCTCACTTTTTACACGCACACGAATCACAAGCAGAATCTCAAACATGGAAGGTACGCCTGACCCATTCACCACGTGTAGAATGATGACTGTCCGCGCGCCACGACGCAAACGCATGTGCCTAAAATGCACCTTGGTAACTTGGTTGAACGCCACACATCATCAACATTGCAACGTCTTCCTAGCAAAACCTACAACCCTACCAAAACACCCAAATAATCCGACTGGCTGACACCGAACTCCGTTTCAACAGCCCGTGACTCTACCCCGGCAACGACCCAGGCGGATCTCGCCGCAATGATTTCCACCAATTCGGATTTCGTCGACTTCATCCTCCCTCTCCAGGAGCGCCTGGCCCTCTACGACCGCACAAGCCCGCCCTCCAACCAGATGAAGAATGATGCTACCGATCCCGCCAAAGCTGTCCCGCAAGGTTTCATCGACGCCATGTCAGTCCGCGAATCGGTCTTCGTGCACGAACAAGGCGTTCCCCTCGAGAACGAGCTCGATTTTGACGACCGACGATGCTTCACATGGACGGCATACGCATCCGTCCCCGGCCACACACAGCCCGTACCCGACAGCACCCACTGGCATCCCATGCGTAAACCCAGCACCAGCACGAAACTCGCCATCGGCACCATCCGCCTCATCCCACCACCCAACACGCTCAACCACGCCTTCGACAAACACCGCAACATTGACGGCTCGCCCTACCCCCACCCAATACCCAAATCCTCCATCCACAACGGCCGCGAATGCTTCATCACCCTCGGCCGCCTCGCCATCCTAAAAGAATTCCGCGGCGTCGGCGTCTCCAAACTCCTCATCGACTCCGCCCTGACCCTCGCTCACGACTACCCGCACATCATCTCCGAGCCTCCCACAACCGCCCACGCCGAAGAGTTAAATACCCATCTGGGAATTACCCTCGACACCAATACTGAGTGGAACGGTCTGGTGCTGATCCACGCGCAGATTGGTTTGCAGAAGTTCTGGAAGCGGTATGGGTTTGAGGTTGATGAGGCGATGGGGATCTGGGACGAGGAGGGCATGGATCATGTGGCGATGTGGAAGCGGTTGGATTTGAAGAAGGCGAGCAAGGCTACGGCGCCGTATAGTTATACGGAGGAGCCGAAGAGGTTTAGGGGGAGTGTTTCTGGGTGATGAGAGTGTGGGGAGGTTGGAAATATTTGTGGCATTTTGTTTTTGAGCGTTCATGTTTGGGGAATGGTGGATAGATTCAAAACGATACATGTACTCCTGTGTGATCTGATTTTCAGTAAGTAATGCGTGGTCATTCGGTCGTGGGCGTTCACTTAGCAGCGATGGCAACAAAGCTTGGTCAGAGTTTAATGTGATTGTACCCGATGCACTCACACGGAATCCGTCAAGCAATACCGCAGAGAAATAGCATTCGCGGTGAGTAGACCTGCTGCCTTCAAGTAATGTAGATAAGATCGCCACGTACATTAGTAGTAGGTCATGTCAGCTACGAAAGCGACGGGATGGTGCTACCTTCGGATTACGGATCACTTTGGTTTGACGCTGCACTTGAGAGTCTTGATGCATTTCCCCAATGTGCCTGTTGTACTGTTAGATCTTCTCTATGTACTACCTGGGGAGTTCGAGCCTGTTTGATGGAGCCATTACTAATGCCATACCCATAGTCCATAGTAGATGAGATATCTTAATCCCAAGCCTGGCATCCATGGATTGGTGATCCACTTCTAATCCCTCACAAATCTTAGCCTCCGCCCAAATGAGACTGTCAACGAAAGTTTGGAGGTTGCCACGCCACACGAACTCTTCAACTTTATGCTTCATCGCCTCCGCAGCGAATCTCAATCGCATCAAAACTTTCAGTGCTGCGTACCGGGCGTTTCCGCCACTCGCGAGACTTCCCAAAACATCGTGACGGTAGGACATATTATGACAGGTGCCGCTGTGGTCCAGCAGCCAAGGTTTGAGCAACAGCACCGCAATCTCGTCCTGATCGTTTTCAAGAGCGAAGTCCACCAATTTAGTTCCATCAGCCAGCGCAGCGTTCCGGTCGGCACCGCGTTCGAGTAGAACTAATGCTCCGAAGAGGTTGCCTCGTCGTATGGCATGCTCGAGCCATTTTGTACTACCGGGCATGTCTTCGTTTGGGTCGGGACAACATGAAGCGAGCTCGTTACGGACGCGATCCAACAGCCCAGGAGCGAAAGCTATGCGCGGATGGTCAGAATCCGGGCGCGTCCCACGATTGTTGTATGAGACAAATGCTGCGATAGCTGCGATAGTCGCGCCCTGTGGGGATTTGCCATACCACGCCACAGCATCTCGCAACCAGGGCATGAGACGATGTTGTTGGTGTAGCCTTGCACTTCTGGCGAGACAAATGACACCTTCGAGGAACCCAATGAGGATGGCCAGTCTCATGGGTGTGAGGACACGCATGAACCCCGTCAAACTACCGATCACTGACAGGCTTGTGATTGCTTCGCGAGACTCCTGGCGCTGTGAGATAGTGGAGTCTTCCATCAATTTCTCGACAAGCCGGGAGGTCGCTGCATCGCCAAACTCGACATCATAATCGTGACGGCCGATGATCCTTGATAATGTGTCGGCATCTCTGTCCCATATCGACGCGATCACAGCCTGAACGTGTGGGATTTGAGCCTCTCGGCGAGCGTGCCTGGCGCTGGCCACCCTTGACCTAAAGTATCGTTGCTCCATTTGTTCTCCAAGCAAAATCCCGTGGTAAGTTCTTAACGGTGACGTGCGGATATCTGCTGAAGAAGGCGTCGACGGGTACACATGTGGTGTCTCTGGTACACCTTTCGCAGGGACTTGAGGTGTGATTTCTGCGTACGATGAGTCGTACGGCGAAGGTAATGTGGAGCCAGAAATGTCTTCTTGAAAGCCATTTCCCGGTTGCTCGTCTGGTGAGAGGATGCGAACGATCTGATCTGCGTGCTGTTTCTTTATGTGCTCGGTTTTGAACCGCAGACACTGGAAGTTGATCGAGCAGCCCGGGTAGTCGCAAAGCCATCTCTGTTCCTGGGAATGCTTTTCTCGTCGGTGGCGGTTCAAAAGCTTGACCTCCTTGTAGGTCTTTGAGCATTGGGTGCACCTGAGTCGGTCGAGCTTGATCGCCAACATCCTTGTAGATATTGTTGTTACCGACACAGTTGTCGATACGTTTGCAACGGTAGGCTTCTTGTGTTTGATTCCATGCACTGGGGTGTCATCTGTTGGTTATAGCAGCCGCATAGGGATTTTTGACGCTCTTTGAGAGGAAAATGGCAGGAAAGGACCAGATGAGTAGGAGGTAGTCTGCTAACAACATAGCCTGGTCTCAGGCAGGCTGTGTGGTCATGGCTTCTTGTGCGACAGACCTGACGATCTCAATCGACGACACATGAAGCTGACGGTGCCAGCACGATCCAAAGCGATGTGATCGCAAGCAATAAGCGAATAAGCGCCCAGCCAAAGAAACGCTTGGGCATCGCTGCTGTACCTCTCAACCCGACCAGGGGCAGCTGCATGCCGCGTGTAGTTAGCGAACGGCACCGCCAAGTCGATCATATGCACCTTTGCCTGTGGCTGCTAGCCCGGATTGCAATTTGATTGGCGGCCATCCGCCACAAGATGTCCTGCAGGTCAGTAATGTACCGTTCAGTGGATTTATTTTCTGACACTCGATGTTTACGTATGGTTTGAGAGCAGGATGAACGGCACCATCGACAACGCACTTCGAGTGGCTTAGCGAAAATGCAGTGCCGTCACTCACACAGAGAGCAGTGCAGGTATCGTTGGGAGAAACGCATAAGAACCCATATTGGCTCTTGTATTTTTTATCTCGGCAGCCTCCAACCCGAAACTTGAAAGTCAGAATACTCAATCCTAAGATCCATCAACCGATCAGCTCAGGATCCAGTCCACCTCGTCGACTGAACAGCAATGGAAGACAAGCTTATTACTATTGTCTTCGCTACACTCGCGCTTGTAGGGATTTTGTTCGCATATCTTCAGCTCCGAGGTTCTCGTCAACATGCTACTACACCAGACGAGGAACGAGTCGCGCCACCGGCTGTGATGGCCCAAGAAAATCCCGCTACCAACCCACCAGCTGCGGTGGTTCAAGAGGGATCCGCTACCAGCCCACTGGCCATGATGGCTCGAGAGGAGCCTGTTACCAACCCTCCGGCTGCAGTGGTTCAAGAGAGCCCCGTCACCAGTCCCCCGGCTGCGGTGCTCATAAAGGAGCCCGTTGCCAATCCACCGTACGCGCCTTCCCTCACTACCCAGCGGAACGATCGAGCTGACAACGTCACAGACGCAACACCAAAGACTGACATACTGTCTGCGATCAACTGCAAACGGCATTGTACATGATTCGACCAACATTGCAACAACATGAAAGCTCTTGACGAGGGAAGGTCTTGTGCAGAAATGGGTTGCGATCAAAGAGGCGTTTGACAAAACAGTCATTCGTGGGCGTATGATATCCTGAGTGACCTTAACCTGGCTCAGGCAGCGTAATTATTGATGATTCAGGCGCGTCGTTTTCTTCGGATCCAAGTTCCAATTGCTCAGCCGCTGAAAGGCTGTGGGTGATGCATTTTCCATGTCGTTTCTTCACGTGAGTAGCCTTGTGTCGAGAAGACGAGAAGCTTTGGAAGATGTAGTCGCAACGCAGCCTCCCCGGTACAGACCTCTCATTGATGGTGATTCAAGCGCTTCCTCCCATTGAAGAGTCAAGACGACAGCGCACCGGTCACATCTGAGACCGCCA
This sequence comes from Cladosporium phlei, assembly GCA_003614995.1. Classification (NCBI taxonomy): domain Eukaryota; kingdom Fungi; phylum Ascomycota; class Dothideomycetes; order Cladosporiales; family Cladosporiaceae; genus Cladosporium; species Cladosporium phlei. The sequence goes on along the minus strand of QZFA01000226.1, from coordinate 10,325 downwards.
TCTGCCTGGTCGCTGACGTCCCGTCGTCACTGTTGTTGCCGGTTTGACCAACGCAAGCGGATGTGTCGGGAGGGTGGCTGTCGAGCACGACACTCGGTGTAATGAATACTTGATTCATGGAATACACAGGAAGCCACTTGTACAGTGATGGCAGCCGCGTCGGTGGGCACTAGCGGTGTGAGAAAGAGGGACAAGAAAGAGTCCGAAGGATCGGATGAGCAGGAGACGGCCGCCCGCAATACAGACTGACCTCCGACGTCCCATGTGGCCACAGTTCTTATGGGACAGAATAACAGTCAACGGTGATGATGGGGGAATGCATTACGTTTGGACGCGGGGTTCGGTGACTTGCAAATTACATACTGTGAGCGGCAGCAGGGCGCGGTGCCGGTGACAGTCCTCAGTCGATGTGGCGTAAAACGAATTGCGTCCCGAAGGACGATAGCAGGCGAAAATAGAGGCTAGATGGCTGCCTCGGGGTCAGCGTCGCTTTGCGATAGGCAGAATGGGAAGCGCCGTGACTCGCCTTGTGCGCTGTATGGGCGCGATGAATTGTTGTTCGGCCGGTTTTGAGTAGCGGGCGTAGGCGAGGGTTATGGGATGGAGTGGCAAGGGAGTGGGCCACCGAGATGCGCGGCCCTCCTAAAGCCAAGCTGGCCTGATGACAGCTACCTGGCTGTATACAGTAATCTGTGAATGGCAGGGGGTATATATGGGGCCCGGGCGCAAGCTGCATGTATATACCTCGCCTGTGGCCTGCACGCCCAGTGCATGCATCCCATTCCATGTGGCATGCATCCCATTTCTTGAGTGGTGCAAACTGTTCACGAAATCGGGAGGGCATCGTGTTGTCGCAAACCTCGTGGCTTGTGGCACCCGAGCAGTCGTCTTAATTGGCGGGCACCGAGGCGGAGCGATCACCAAGTATCTTCGTACCTGTACTGTCGAGCGCTGTCGAGAGCTGACAGCCCGTTGCCATACGTCAAGCACATAACATAAAATGCGCTCCGCTGCATTTCCCAGCCAAGCCGTCTTCCCACGAAGAACTGTCATTTTTCCCAGTCACCGACCGACGAAACAGACAGCCGTCGACCAATCCGCTCCCGTTTCAACTCGTACCATCAACACTAATGCAATGGAAGACAAAGTCATCACCATCGTCTTCGGATCGCTCGGCGCAACGCTCGCGCTCGTCAGCATTCTGTTCGCATATCTTCAACTGCGAGGCTTTCGACCTGCTATCGCGCCAGACGAAGAGCCTGGCGTACCGTTGGCTGTGGTGGCTCAAGATGATCCAGTTGCTGATACGCTGGCTGTGATGGCTCAATAAAATCCCGTCACCAACCCACCGTACGTGCCCTGCCTTCCAACCCAACTGTATCATCGAACTGACGATATCGCAGACAGGTCGTCGCACCTTGGGCTGCTTTATGCACTCGACCACTGAGGAACGCCATTACAAATCGAACGATCACGCAGAGTTGTTGGAGGAACTTGCTTGTTTGGCAGAGCATGAGAAGAGATCGAACAGACATCGGACGGAACGATATACGTTCGTTGGATCGAGCGGGACGACTGTACTGCCGAAGAAAGAGTCAATTTCCCATCCTGAATTATTACCCCTTCGTTTGTTTTCCTCGTGTTCATTAAAATTACAACTTGATCCAAACATTGCTGCTGCTGCGGCAGAATCCGACAGTGCCTGCCCTGGAATCGGTATCGTGATATCCCATATGTACCCAGCCGAGGTCCAGAGTGTGGTAGAAAGAATGAAGTAAAAAACGCCGCGTCGATTCCCAAGATCATACAGTAAAGTCCTCGTGTCGTCTTTGCGCGGATCACAGGCCGCGATCAACCCCTCACGGCCAGCGGGGAGATGAAATGCCCTGCAGTGTTTAGGTCGACTTAACAACCTTGGCCTGGGGTGGAGGAGGAAGCTCGGTGCCGAAGACGCGGTCCCAGAAACGGCTGGTGACGCCGAAGCCGTTCTCGTAGTCGGCGAAGTGGTGCTGGAGGTGGTACTTCTTGAGTGCGTGCCAGTACGCTGGGAGGCTGTGATTTTTGTTAGTATTTGTGATGGCATTGAAGTGAATTGCAGCACTGCTTGTTTTTAACATACCTTTTGTGGTGCAGGAAGTAGTGCGTGCAATCGTAGCAGATGTATCCGAAGATGCCGCCGCTGAAGACTGCAACAGCAGCATACCAGTTGTAGAAGAAGACTGTGTGGGCCAGCTTCCAGAAGGGCGTGGCAAGAACGATGAAGAGAGTAGGTGGCATGACAAGACGCAGGCGGTCCATGGGGAGGTAATGGTGAATCCCGTGGAGCAAAAAGTGTGCGGTGATCGCCACACGGTTATTGGGAAGGTTTTCGTCAAGGTGGAAAAGACATCTGTGCAGGCCGTACTCGACGATAGTCCAAATTCCAAGACCGATCATCCAGTATGCTGCTGTAATCAACGGGTTGTTGAAGTGAGTTGCTGCGAGGTATGTTCCGTACATGACTGGCGGGAGCCAGAAGGTCGGCACCACGTACCAGGGAGTCTTGGTGAGAGGCTCCAAGAAGTTTCCGAATAGAGGCGCAGAGTCACCTCCCTTGTAGTGACGCGGTCGGTGGACTTGTTCCAGGTAGAAGTCCTTGTCAAAGCCACCGTTCCACACCTGCATGAACAGCGGGCGGCTGAGGTCCAGGAATTTATGCTTCTTGTAGTCGTCTCGTGTATCGGTCTCTTTGCTCAGGTCGTCCTCATTGCTCATGCCTGTGTTCTTGTACAGCGGCTCGCCAGTCTTCGCAACATCGACCTGATCACGCTTCTTGACATCGCCGTCTCTGCCGAATTTCTCCAACTCCTGCATGCCTTTTCCTGAAGGCTCCATTGGCACAATACTGAACGGGTCCTGGCTCTCCTTGACGCCCTCCATGACATCGTCGGTCGCAACAAAGCCAATCAGGTGCTCATCCAGAATCTCCCACGCGCTCTCGCTGTGTGTGTGAGAGACCTCGTCTTCCATGATGTCCGTGACATCCTTGCCTCCATACTCGAGCACGAGGTCTGCGCCGCCGGGGTGGTCGTCCAAGAAAGGTGTGATGTCGTAGACTTTTGTGCCGACGGTGACATAGCAGGATTTGGCGGTGTTGTGAGAGGCGACTTGAGCCGTGGGCAGGGTTGGGAGCGTCCGGCCTGGCATTGTCGCGGATGTGGAAGGTGATAGGATTATTTGTCTTAGGTCTCTCTTCGTGTTGCTCGTTTCGGGTGGGGTGGGTGGCGGAGAGAGTTGGCGTTTGCTTGCGATAACAAGCTCGTTAAGGCGACGACGTTGAGGACTAAGGAGTGTGGGTAGGGTTTTTGGGTTGGTTGTAGGAGTTACAATGGCAGAAAAGGAGATTACTGAGCAGTCGAAGGGTAAGGCAGCAGTGTCCAATCTCGGAGTTTGGCGGGTGTTGCTCGCCGTCGTCTCTAGTGGTGGCGAGACTTTCTAACTGCGATCCATCGATAGGTAATCAAACCACTTGCCCGGTCACGTGTCGTCCCCTGATCGATTTGGAGTTCGGAGCCGCCCGGCTTGGCGATCGATCGATCTACTCGGTCCCGTCAAACTCCGCGATCCGTTTTCAAACTTCTAGTTATGTCAACATTCGCATCCGGCCGGCAAGCATTCGGCATTCGGCCGATGAGCATTCTGTGTTCTGCCGGTGAGCATTCGGCCGGCGAGCATTTGAGGTGTTACACCGGGTCACGAGCCAAAACCAACAAGTGTCAATGAGAAAAGGGTTCCATCTAATTCATGATCGAACTTACCTATCGGTATAATGAATGTGTCAAGGAATAGATGGCAGTGCGATCAACGAGCACCAAAGGTTCAATACAGCACTCAGTTTGATCAAGTCCTTACGTCGGTCGACCGATTTTCACCCAAGACCTCCTCACAGAAACCCTCCATCCTCATTCCTCGCCCTCTCGGAACTATACGCCTCAATCTTGACCGCTTCCAGATTCACCTCAAGCTTCCCATCTCTACAGGCAGCAACACTGATCCTCCATTGGCTCTTCTTCACCATCCATCCACTCTCTCCTTGCCCCAGGACCATGGCATTTCTGCTTAGGCAATCATCTCCGACGTTCCAACTCTTGCCATCGACAACAACATCCGCCAGGTTGTCGATCGTACACCGTACACCAAACGGTACTCCTTGGCTTCCTTCGCCGTCAGGCATCGACAACCCCGTTCTTGTGCCCACAACACCCACCAACCTCTTTATCTTCGTGGCGGTCTTTCCCCAGAACTTGATTTGTCCTGTCCTTCCATCACAATCCACGTCCACTCTCACAACACTGTCGCCGCCAATCTCCAGAACCAACCTCCGTCCAACATCATCCACATAAGGTCTGGCGTAATGCACCTCTCCACTTACTCCCTCCTTCGCAACTTCATCCTCCCCAACACCCTCAACGAATGAGATCCCCGAAGACTTCACATCCTCCAGCCCGATGCCAATCTCCTCTCTCACACCCTCAGAAGAACAATCCAAAAAAGACGAAATCCTACACCGAACCAACCTCTGCTCAACCCCCCGAAAACAAAAATACCTCGCATCCCTCACCAACATGCTCCTGTGCTCCTCGCTCCGCACTTCCACCTCATACCCCTTCAACGACCTGATCAAATCCCCAAAAATCCCTGCGTCTCGGTTCGGAACGCAGAGCGGTAAGAGCGCTGGCGGGCGTAGGAGAGAGCGCTGGCTTAGGCCTGGGTAGGCTTCGGATGGGTTGTTTGTGGAGAAGAGTTGCGAAGCGAGGGTGAAGTAGTTCGGCGAGTTTCCGGGGGAGTTTGTGAAGAGGTCGCGGGGGATGACGAAGGGTGTGCTGCCGATTGTGGTGTGGAGGGGGGAGGTTGTTGTTAGTTGGGAGGTGAGGCGGGGGACTGCATGACTGTGTCAACGGTTGCTAATCTTTCGAAGTGCAGAGGAAAGAGGAGTAGGTTTGCGGTAAGCTCACTCCAGGAGGACCTACGACTGAAGAACTGGGCATCCGCTAGCAATTTGACGAAATGCGACCCATCTCGCGGTTCGATATGGTAACCCTGCAGATGCAACGAAATATCGCAGAAAGTCGCCGGATCCCGATCGATGTACAGGGTTCGCACGCTGCTGGCGTCGATCGCTGCTGAGCTTGAGTTGGAAGATGAGGAGGTGTCTCCTGCTCCTCGGTGGCCGCCTTTCAGCTGTTCTTGGAAGAATTGCGTGAAGTATGATGGAGCTGCGATCCCATGGATGGTTAGTGCATGTTGAATCTTGCTTTGCCACTTCTCCAGGAGAGTCGAATCTTCATCTCACTTACCATCAGAACTGATCGACGCCCCACTCAACCGAAACAGCTTATCACCGATCTGGATCGGGAAAACTTTCCGCGCAGGCAGAGCCGTATGCATCGGCGGCGCAGAAGCGTGCGAAGGAGGCAAGGCTCTTCGTTCGAACTCGGTTGGTCTGTCCTCGCCCGAGTCTACTGCAAAACGTTTCGCGGCTCCAGGCTCGAATTCGGAAGGAGAGAAGAGATTCGGTGCCGACTTGCGCTTTACGCCTCTGTTGCGGGTCGGAGAAGTGCTATCTCCTAGCAGAGCTTCCAGAGGATTCCTGTGATGATGGCCAGTTGTGCTGTGAGGGAGGATAGGGCCTGGTATGTTGAATTCTTCTGCGCCTTGGAGTCTTGAGTACTGCAGCAGAAGCTCGCCCTGAGGCTCGTAGGAGTACGCCGGAGTGGGTTTCAAGGCTTCAAAGCGAGCAGGTACGTTGGGAGAAGAAGCTTGCCAGTCCCAGCCTGCGGACTCGATCGGTCCTTGCGATGGAGCACTGTTGTTGGCGCTCTGTAAATGCGAGGTCTGACTGGGAGATCTCAGTATGATTCCGGTATCCTGAGATGTGGTTCGTGAGACAGAAGGGCGAGAGTAGCGTGGCGTACTCGTCTCCGGTATGCCTGTCTGGAGCTGAAAGACATTCGGATGAGTCGGCGAGGACGCAGTCGCCGTTAACTTATAGCCAGGTTCTGCTGCGACTTCTTCCTCTCTATCTCCGTCCATGTCAACACTTCCACCAAGCTCTGTCTGGTTCTGCATTGGTTCGAAGCTGGCTGGAGGTTTGAATTGATGATGATTTGAGATCGGCTCCGTCAGCTAATCACTGTGTACCGGCGATTGAGTAGCTAACAACATGTCGAGCAGAACGCCCAAGTCTGTCTTGGATGTAGCTGACATCTCTGTAGTCGTGCAAGGTGGCGGCTTGTTGGTCAGTATTGCTCGAAGCGGTCTAGTCGAAGGAGCTGAGGTTGTGACTTGCATGCAAGCGCTGACAACGCATGTTGCATACAGGACAGGCGCCACTGCGAGGCGGCATCATGTGTGCTAATTGGCTTGCTTTTCGTTCAATTGCTGCTTTTAGTCTGAAATGATTGCAATGTTCTGGCGAGCTGTTGAGCATTATTTCGTCAATTAGTCGACTTTCGATTCCAATGGCTTTGCAACAGTCGAATCTTGGAGTTTTGTTGATCAAATAGCCATCGTCCTCACCAACCTCGCACTTGATTCATAGTCTTGTAGCCAGCCAAGCCATGTGATCAGCTTGTCAACCCCGTCACCCAACCAAGGCTTCATGGTGGTCGTAATTATGCGATTGTTTGTGACATCGAGAGAAGAGAGAAGAAGTCGTAACCCCAACCCTGACCCTAAACACCGGCAGCCTTCTGAGACAGCTTCTTAGAGACCGATACTAAGACTCCTGTATACCGCAGGTCGTCAAGCCTTCGTCAAGCCTCAAACTTTTTTTTAATGAGAAGATCATCAGAAATTGAAGCTGTTACTGGGTAGGGTGAGTTTCCATCAGACATCAATCAAGCCATCAACCAACCGTAAGCTGGACTGTTTCGTTAGTCTGCACTCGTCCGTTGGCATTCATTTTCGTTTCCATGCATGTCGATGCATGTCGAATTAACATTGCTCTTCTTTGCCAAAAAATCAACGGTGATTGTTTCACATCAGTCGTTCATCCCGTCTCCGCCACATGGAAAAGATCTGATCAGCACCAAAAGAGCAGTCGGACTTCTCCAACATCGCGGCCCCTCAATACCAGATCGCCATAACAAACCCCATTTATGCAATATCACAGAACGGCTCTGTCTTACCAACCCCCATTCCGAGCAATCCCACCAGAGACAGGAGTTACAACCGTCAGAATGCACTCATCTCTGCGGCTCTTCGAAAAACCTATAAGACCATCCAACTCACCACCCACCAACACAATTCCTTCTCATCATCCAACTCATTCCATTTCGATCCATTCCACCACACTCGTTTTTAAACAAACCACCACTATCACTAAATTCCCATCACCTTTTTAATCAACCAACCTTTTCACCACCAAACTCAACAAAATGGCCTTCATCAAGTCCCTCCTCATCGCCTCCGTGGCCACCCTCGCCGTCGCCGCCCCCGGCTACGAGTACGGCTCCGCTCCGGCCAAGGCCGTCGAGCAGCCCGCCTACGGCGCTGCCCCTGCCGTCCAGGCTCCCGCCTACACTGCTCCCAAGCCCGCCGTCAAGGAGCCCGAGGTCTACGAGGCCCCGAAGCCCGCCGTCAAGGAGCCCGAAGTCTACGAGGCCCCGAAGCCCGCTGTCAAGGAGCCCGAAGTCTACGAGGCCCCGAAGCCGGCCGTCAAGGAGCCCGAGGTCTACGCTGCCCCTAAGCCGGCCGTCAAGGAGCCCGAGAAGTACGCCGTCCCGACCAAGAAGGCGATGAAGCAGCCCGAGTACGCGGTCGACCCCGTCGAGGCCAAGGCCCCCGCCTACGCCGCCGAGCCGGCCATCGTGCAGACCGTCGTCATCGAGGAGGCCGTCGCCCCGGCCCCCGCTCCGGCCGTCGTCGAGCCCGCTGTTGTCGAGCCGGCCGTCGTCGCCCCCGCCGTTGTCGCCCCCGCCGTTGTCGAGGAGGAGCCCACCACCGAGATCGACGTCTCCTCCCAGGAGAACGCCCCCGTCTGCGGCAACGACCAGCAGCTTGCTTGCTGCAACAGCGGCGAGGACCTTATTGGTGCTAACTGCTTGAGCATTCCTATCCGTAAGTATCCCTGAGATCAGCAATGTGATCATTTTTCCGGATTTGATACTGACCGCAATACCAACAGTCGCCATCCCCATCCAGCAGGCCTGCGGTTCCAACGTCGCCGCGTGCTGCCAGACCGGCAACGCCGTTGGCAACCTCATCAACATCGAGCTCAACTGCCTTGCTCTTCCCCTTTAAGCGTCTCGTCCTCGATGCTTGATTTCACTGGTTGATCCCATCTCTCGTAAAGGTTGTTGGGAGCTTCAATTCGACAAGGCCTCTGCTCTTTGTTCCATCTTTTTCGATTCGGGCATGTCTTCGCTAGTGGTGTATTTAGTTTAATTTGATCCTCTCTGGCTTTTTGTTCCGGAGAGGATGGAAATGGATTTTGATTTTGGATGTAAACTTGTTTTCCATGTGAAGTTGATTGATCTTGTTGGTCTTGGTCTCTTTCGCTGGACTGGGAATCTGATCAGCCATTCATGCAAATGTGATTCCTCATGCATATTCCACTGCGACCCAGGATGGTCAAGACATCGCTCTTCGTGAACCGTTCATAACCCATCATGAAATCCCACCACTACCCCCACCCAACAAATCAATCCTACCCCTCCAAAGGCGTCACCTTCTTCACAACCTTAGCCGGCACCCCCATCGCCACGCTCCAAGCCGGAACATCCTTCGTAACAACAGAACCCGCCGCAATAGTACACCCTTGCCCAATCGTAACTCCCGGCAAGATAACCACATGCCCGCCAATCCAGCAGTCATCACCAATCACAACTCTTTTGGCGTACTCGATGTTGTCGCGCCGGCTCTGCACTTCGGTCTCGTGCGTGGCGTTCATGATCGAGACGTTGGGGCCGAGCATGACCGTGTTGCCGATTGTCACGAGGCCGCAGTCCAGGACTGTGAAGTTGAAGTTTGCGAAGAAGCTGGAATTCCGGTCAGCTTTGGGATGTGCGGTTGGTTATGACTGTTGTGTCCGGTCGCCATGTTTTGATTGTTTTCTCTTAACTTACCCTTTACCTATACTGATATTGCACCCGTAATCGACCCGGAAGGGCGGCTCGATGATGGCGTCTTCCCCCACGTGGCCCAGCAGCTCTTTCAGAATGACCATTCGGTCTGCCCCGATGGTCTCGAAGGTCGCGTCGGGGTCGTCGTGGGGGAAGGTGTAGTTGTATTTGTGGATCAGTTTGCGGGCTTTGAAGCGGACGCTGGTGAGTTCGGGGACGAAGGAGTCGTAGCTGGGGGGTTTCGTGGTGGGTTAGTTTGGTGTTGTCGCAGTCGCGGAGAGGGTATGCTGGAGATATGGGAAGAGACACTACTCACAGCATGCCGGAGATCATCTTCTCGTACTCGTCGCCGGTGGGGGTGTGGTTGAAGGTCTTCGCGAGGGCTATGGCCTCTGGGTCTTTCTGTTGGGCGGCCATGTTTCTGTCTTGTGAGGGGGCTGTCGTTCAGTGATCTGTTGAGTAGGTAGGTAGGTTGCTTGTGTTGTGCTGTGGGCTGCGTAAGTTCTCCAAGGCAAGCTGTCTGTCTGTAAGTCGCCAATGCCGTGAACGAGCCAAGGTATATGTACTGGAGAAATGGAGGAGGGCGGAGAAATAGAAGAGTCGAATGGTACTGTACTGTACTTATACCTCTGCCCGACTCGTCAATACGAGGCATTTACCTAGGCAGTCGCAATGTTGAGAGCGGGACGAGGCTCGAATGGGAGATTCATTGCGCCAGCTTCGGTATCGCAATGTCATACATGTAGGTAGTCGCGATGTGCGATGTGCGATGTGCGATGTGATGCGAGTTCGCTTTCACCCCCACCCGTCCAAGACTCGGGGCTCTGCTTTGACTTTCGGCGGCTTCTGCTTTGGGATTACCCGATCATGAGGCAGGCGGAAGAGGCTGTAGGAAGTGATGCCGTGTGGTCCAAGGTTTTTGTTATTTGAAGTAATAGAGTATATGTATCTGTCTTTATGGACTTGGTATACGTTGCCAGACGTTGAGTGGATCAATTGAAGCCACAATCAATTCGCTCTTTCCTTACAGGGCTGTAAGACCACCTTGGAAAGAGTTCAAGAGTTCAAGAGTTCCATGCAGTCGATCTCTCAATCTCTCTCTCTCTCTCTATCTCTCTCTCTCTCTCTCTCTCTCTCAATATCTAGATGTCTCTCACTCTCACTATATAAATAATAAAAAATCAAAAAAAGTAAAAACAAAGAAGATCTAAAAGGTAATCT